>JAJIBD010010293.1:0-15224 GCA_021461705.1 Cryptotis parvus | reverse complement strand
AACGGGAGAAAAAGCTGCAATGTTTAAGAAGAGAACTCCCAGAAAGACCACCAACTGGGAACTCTTTGGCACCATTGCGGCAACATGGGAAGATACCATCATTGATGACATCGATGAAGAATACAACCAACTGGTTCAGCACCTTCATGATTGTGCGAAGAATGCCGAGAGAGAGAAAGACACAAAAGGACGCTTGTCTTCAGTAACTCTTGAGCTCATTCGCCAACGTGTCAAGGCGCGAGCCTCAGGAGACCAAATGCTAACGTCCAAGCTTGCAAAACAGTGCAGAGAAGTGATAAAAGCAGACCTCAAAGACAGAAGAGCAGAAATACTGGAAGATGCAGCAGAAGCCGGGAAAAGTATTCGCACTGCCCGCCTGTCCTTCGCCAACTATAAGACCAAGATGACGGCCCTCCGATGCCCTGATGGATCTATCACATCTTCCAGAAAGGCAATGGAGAAGATTATCCAGGACTTCTACTCAAATCTCTTTGATAGCCACATCCACCTGCCCACATACCAAATTCCACAGGATGGATACGTCATTCCCAACGTTTCTCCCTTTCTGAAATCCGACATGCCATCTCGTCGGTAAAGAAGGGAACAGCACCAGGCCCAGACAAAGTCAGACCCGAACACCTGAAGAATCTGCCGCCGGGTACTCATCAATACACTAGCTCGGCTCTTCACACGCTACCTGTCCGAATGCAAGGTGCCCTCCCAATGGAAAACCAGCAGGACAGTTCTACTGTTCAAGAAGGGAGACATTCACGACATCGGGCAACTATCCGCCCCATCTGCCTGTTGTCTGTCATCTACCAGCTGTTTACACGGAGTCATCCTGAACAGGATTAGCAGAACACTAGATGAAGGACAACCATGCGAGCAAGCAGGTTTCCGGAAAGGATTCAGCACAATCGACCATATCCACACAGTAACCAAGCTCATTGAGGTTTGTAGGGGAGTACAAGATGCCGCTCTGTCTCACGTCCATTGATTTACAGAAAGCCTTTGATTCTGTGGAGACTGAAGCAGTCATCGAAGCCCCTAGTCAAACAGGGTGTTCAAAACCCAATACATCAAGATCCTTCGTGAGCTGTATTACGGATTCACCACCAGGATCTCACCATTCTACAAAGAAGTGATCATTGATGTCAAAAAGAGGGGTCTCGACAGGGTGATACCATCTCACCAAAACTCTTCAGTGCCACCCTCGAGAACATCATGAGACAATTAGAATGGGGAAGGAATGGGAGTGAAGATAGATGGTCGGCAACTACACCACCTCCGCTTCGCTGGATGACATCGTTCTCAATAACACCAAACATTAGCCAAGCGGCACAAATGCTGGCTGACTTTGACCGAGAATGTGGAAAGGTAGGTCTACAGCTGAATCTGAAGAAAACTATGTTCATGAGAAATGAACTAGTTCCAGAGGCCCCATTCACTCTCAATGGAACAAACATCTCTGAATGCAGCAGTTATGTGTGTACCTAGGTCGAGAAGTCAACATGATGAACGACCTAAAACCTGAGCCGCGCAGGAGGAAGAGAGCGGCATGGAATGCCTTCAAAGGCATCGAAGAAATAGCTAAAAGGACAAAGAACCTCCGGCCCGGGCACATCTCTTCTGACTCCACCGTTCTCCCTGCATTAACATACGCCTCAGAGACCTGGGCCCTACGAAAAGCAGGATGAGAATGCTATCTCGGGTCTCCCAGAGAGGAATCGAAAGAGCTATGCTTGGAATATCACGCCTCACTCAAGTGAGAGAAGGAATCCGGAGTTCTGACCTCCGTCGCTATTCCAGAATCAGGGATGCTGTCTCGCTTTGCCAAGGCATCGAAAAATCAGATGGGCTGGACATGTAATGCGATTTGGAGACAACCGCTGGACTAGAGCCGTTACCGACTGGATCCCCACGGGATGTCAAAAGATCACGTGGCCGCCCACCTACAAGATGGTCAGACTTCCTTGTTAAGACCCTGGAAGGAACGGTTTGAGGCTCTTCCATATTCCTGAATCAACCAGATGCCATTGGGCTACATTGGCACGTGATAGGGTCCAATGGAAATGTTACTGGCGCCCGCCGAGAGCAAATCGATGAATAACGGGATTCAAGTGGATCAAGCGAGGCAAAAACTAAAAATAAAATGAAGTAACTATCATTTAAAAGTTTTCCCATTACTACTTTTGCAATATATATAGTGCTATTTGCAAAATGTCTAAGTATCAATAGTTTTTGTTTTAAATGCAGTCTTTTAATTTTTTTTATAATAATTGTCACATTCATGACTATTTTACAGATATTCTTTTATGAAATAGAAAGCTAGAGCAAGAGCTTTACAAAGTCATATGCCATGAAATATATGTTTTGGTAAGCAATCTATCACATATTCATCAAAAAAATGTAAAAGTTTTAAAAATAATTGAGTCTAAAATCAGGCTATGGAAATCAGTTTTATCTATCAGAACTTTGAATTATTTTACACAATTTTTAATTTCAAATTCATCTCATTAATTTTCTTATAAAAATCTGTATTTTGTGACTTGTCCAATGTTCTGGTATACCTGCATTCCTATACAATTATACATGTAGCAAAGGAGGCATTTTAAAGTATAAAATATTTTATAACAATTCCCAAAAGTTTATTTTTAATTTATTTTATAACCTTTAAAATAAACTTTATTCATTGAGTAGTTGTGCATTTGTTTTGTTTAAATATTTCAATATTCTATTAACAGGATAGACTACTTTCATTGTTTTATAAATATTCATGCCAATATCCCTTTGGTTTTATTATTTCATTAGTAAACAAGTATTCCATTAAGCTAGGAAAATTTTTGTTATAAATTTTGAAAATTTAAATTTACTTCTTTTTTAAAAATATATATATAAGTATAAAACAATAATGTTTGATATATGATTCATATATTTTTGATGCTACTGTTTAAAGACAATAATAGTTTCTATTTAGGACTATTTCCTCAGTGATTAATTTTTTCTCGATATTAAAATGCTATAAGGATTTATTTTTTCCTAGTATTTTATTCCATTCTAGTGATTTCACTTACTAGGAATCATCACTAAGACACTTTCCTAGCTATTCTTTTTTTTTTTTGCTTTTTTTTGGGGGATCACACCCCGGCAATGCTCAGGGGTTTCTCCTGGTTCTGCACTCAGGAATCACTCCTGGCGGAGCTCAGGGGACCATATGGGATGCCGGGGATCGAACCCAGGCCAGCACAGGCCAGCCACGTGCAAGGCAAACACCCTACCCACTGGGCTAGAGCTCCGGCCCCTTTCCTAGCTATTCTTATAAAGTGAAGGGCAGGCAAATGAGACATACTGTTCATTCCTTTACTGAATAAAATAAATTTTCATACTAATTAATTATTATTTTATTTATTAATGTAGTAATGCTTTAGTTCAAAATTACTTATGTAATTTCTTAAAAATTAATTTAAATGCAACTACTTATTAAAATTATTTTTTAAAACTTTGTATTTTATATCTTTAATAAAGTAATACTTATACATATTATAGAATTGCTGCAATTGCCATTAGTTTTATGATTCTGAGCTAGTTTTTTATTATCATACAAACTTTTCCATATTCTGCATAACTTGTGAATTTTTTTTTTTTTTTTTGCTTTTTAGGTCACACCTGGCAATGCTCAGGGCTTACTCCTGTCTTTGCACTCAGGAATTACTCCTGGCGGTGCTCCGGGGACCATATGGGATGCCAGGGATCGAACCCAGGCCGGAATGGGCCGACCCCTTGCAAGGCAAACGCCCTACCCGCTGGACTATCGCTCCATCCCCAAACTTGTGAAAATTAAGTTACCTGGTACTTTGTTTTGAGACAGTTCTGGACAACTCCATTCACTATTTGCCTTCCTTCTTAGTATCATCATTGACTTTTAATAGGTTGCAATTTTGAAGTAACTAAAATTATTCTCTAGATTAAAAATAATCAGGAAACCTGAAATCATGTATAATGTCAGTAATAACTATAATTTTTCTTGATGGTTTCTATTGAAAATTAGCGAACAATACTTATAAATTGCTGTGTGGTACTTGAATAAAAGTAAAAAAATTTGTCATTTTCAGACACATTGAAGATAATATTCAGAAACTTTTAGAATCTAAAACACAATTAAATTTAAATGTACTTAACTTATTTTTCATTCTGTTAGAATGTTTACTATATTTAGCTGTGTTAATAGTTCAAATTACTGATATGCAATGTAAAAAATCAAGTAAATTTGGATAAGTTAAAGTAACTGATTCCGTTTTTATTCTATGATGTACTGTTTTTCACAATTTAATTTATAATAGTGTTACTAAAAATTAAAAATAGTTGTGAGACACATATTCAATTGAATTCTTTACACGATTATGTGAAATAATTCATGGTATCTACTAGCATAAGATAAAAATTCATGTTTTTAATTATCTAAGAAATTAAAAATTTAAACATATTTTTAAAGTAGTATCAAGTACTTGGGATCAAAATCTGAAATAAGTGATGATGAACTTCAATTATACTATTCATTTTTCAACAAATTATGCTATTTTTGTTTATCAAATTAATCTAGTTCTAAACAATTTTGGTATGAACACAAACATAAGAAAAGATGGAATCATGCCATTTGATATAATATGGATGGATCTAAAAATATCATATTAAACCAAATCAAAGGGATAAAACTACTACTTGAAGATCTCATTTTTGTGGCATGCAAAGAAGCAGAACATATGGCTAGACAGCGTCTAATGATACCAAACTATTAAACTATTATTACAGAACTGAGGTTGAAAAATTGTAGGTCAGAGGTCTTCCTGGTGAAGGAAGATAGACTAGAGCTGTGAAAGTACAGTGGCGGAGTGCTCTTTTATATCTATCACTATCTTCCCGTTCATCATCTATTTGCTAGAGCGGGCACCAGTAATATCTCCATATGTCCTATCTCATGCTAGTAGAACCCAAAGGCATCCTTTTGCTCTAGGAACATAAAGAGCCTCAAACAATTATTATAGGTCACGGAATGACCTGATATAAATGTTACTGGTATTTGGCATATCAAATACTACACGAGCAGCTTGCCAGACTTGCCGTGTGGGTGGCATATTGCTGTAGTCACCTCTAAGTAAAGCATTTATTGATAATCCGTGTGGCCGCTAGCCGGGCTGTGATAGTCTGGTCTGCTGCGGGGAGTTGTGACGAGAGGGAAGTCTGGATGTGGAAAATGGCGGGCCCCATGGAGTAGGGGAGGGTGGTCTGGCTTGTTGTGAGGCTCTGCTGGGGTGGCAGGCCAGGGCTAGAACCCGCCATGCCTCCCGGGGAGCCTCACGAGCACCTGGGCACAGGGAGAGAAAGTAGCAGCTCTTCCCCATGTCTGAGAGTCTCTGGTTCAGCATACCTGGGCCGGATTAAAAAAAAAAAACTGTTCTTTATATCTATTCCTTAAATATTTGTTCAGGAAGTTCATGGGCAACCATAAATCATAAACTTTAACACTATTGGAACCTTGTTCTCTCAGCTACAATTAAGGAAACAAAACCAAACCTTTATAAATCTATAATTGTTTTTCTTTCTGTTCTTTCATAACAAGAACAATATTGCCAGGTGATGATGTTTATCAGCTATATAGTTTATTCTGCAATCTAATATTTTTTGTTCTTTTTGTACAAATTTGTAAAACAGAGACAGAATCTTTTGAAGTATGATCACTGAGGAAACAGTGAATTTAAGTATGTTGGCCATATGTATAACGATTTAGAGTTACTGCAATCAATGCCGAAGCTAGCTGCTTGAGTTCCATCACGGTTCTTTACCCTTTACTTTTTTGAATGGGAAGCCTATTTTAAATGTCTTTTTTAAACAGAACATATAGGTGAAGTACATAATTCTTCATTTTAGTGGAAAACAATCTCCTTGTCTGAATTAAGAATCAATTTTTATGAGAAATCATATTTATGCCTCAGTGTGTATGAAGTAGTAAAATCTGCTTTTTCATTGCCAGTCAGTAGCTTTACAAGAATTAATCATATGGTTTTGGAATAGAGTCCATCTATTTCATGTGAAACCATTATCCTATTGGCTGCTCTGTGTTATAGGGGGACTATGGCAAGAATCTTGACCCGAACTAGTTTCTTCATACTGTCTCTTCTTTATGGTCCCAGTATTAATTTGCCAGCTTTCTTTTCTCAAGGATATGAAAGCACATAGTTGATGTGTCAGTGATGGGACACTGAGAAACAGAGAACCATGTTGGAACTGTAGAGTTTAAGGTTCTTGTGTAGACATGCCTTTAGCTCTTACACCATAAATGAAACACGGAATGGTTTTAAAAACAGTAGAATTTAAGAAAGCTTGGGATTTATTTCCTTGTTCCAATATCAAAAGTAATTTTCAAGTAAAGCCTGTTATAATTAATGTATTTCAGAAAGACTACCAACATTGTAATAGTCTTTTTAAAAAATAATTTGAGGGGGCCATAGCGATAGCACATTGAGTAGGGCATTTGCCTTGCACGCTGCAGACCTGGGCTCCAATTCTAGTCAGAGCATAGTCAGGAATATATTCTGAACACAGAACAACAAGTAAAAACTGAATCTTGCTCTGCATTGCCCCCAAGCAAAAAAAAAAAAAAAAAAAAACGAAAAATAACAGGAAAAATGTGTACCATTTGGTTAACAGCCCCAACCCAATTTTAGCCAATGGTATCCATCAATTTATCTGGCAGAATACATGAAACAAAAAATGTCCTTGACTGATTTGTCTCCTGCTTTTTTATATATAGCAGGATAATCTATACTTAATATTGGGACATGCACCGCTTTTTTTTTATTGTTTATAATATTATTGTATGGTATTGCATTTTGTTAATCATTTAAAATTAAAATTTTAAATAAAAGATAAATACGTAATAATCAAAATTTGGGAAGTTATATGTTTAAATATGTTGATGGCATGCTTGATGCATTATCTTTTAAGAAATTATATTGATTTCAATATATTGCATTGTTAATCCCTCAGTCATAAAATTATGTTAAAATTATATAATTATGTTAAATTACCATGAATTTTATGGCTTCATTCTACTGTTCTATCTGGTAGTTTTACTTCTTTATATATATATATATCTTATAAATTTTAAATATCAAATCAATTTTTATTACTTATTATCTAAAGCATGGTGGACTAGTGCTATCCAGTTGTTCTTAGTTAGTAAATATAAAAATGTTGTTTTTATATCTATTTTGTTCTGCATGAAATATTGAAAGAGTGAGATTCCTGACATTTGAAATTAGGGACAATCAATTAAACATTATATTATGCATTAGAAATAGGAATTGGAAAAATGTCTCTAGTACAGGAAGAAAGATATGAATAAATTAACTTCAAGAATATTATTTACATAATAGTTGACAAAATAATTATTTAAACATGGAAGTACTGAAAAAAGAAACAAAAGTAGATTTTGGTCCAAATTATAAAGAAAAATGATCATCATCCTTATGCTTAAGTGAACCATTAATGCTAATAGTGTTAATTGTTTGGCACTGAAATGCCTATGCATGTTCATTTCCTTGTATTTAGGATGCATAACTATATAGAAGTTTGTCTAAAGTGATAGATCCAAGCAATAAATAATTATAATTAATGTTATTGATACTGGGGTGTGATCATGGGTAAGCACAATTGCAATGAAATGTTAGGTTCTAGGTCCATGATTGGGAATTCACTTCTATTTACATTACTTGAAACTATTTTTGTCATACTGTAAAATGCATTACATTGCATTTGCTCTGTGGTGCAATAAAAATATTGCAAGTTCAGTAATAGAAGCAATAGATTATGAGGTTTTGGGGACTTCTCCAAATCCTGAGGGCACTTTGGATGAACAGAATTATATAATCCATATGCATGATCATAAATTTGCTGTATTTGTTTTCCGAATCAGATAAACAGGGCAGAGCTGCTACAGGCTCTCCCTGTGTCCAGCTGATCATGAGGCACACAGGAGGGAAGGCGGGTCCTAGCCCTGGCCCGCCATTCCAGGAGAGCCTCACTAGAAGCCAGAAGAACTCCCACACCATGAGGGGCACCATTTTCAACATCCAGACCCCACAGCTTGTCAGAGCTCCACCCAGCAGAAAAGCTCATTTTTTCCCCATTGGCCGTGGGGCTCATCAATAAATGCATGAGATGAAAGGCAACTACAAGAGTATCCCAGGGCCAGAGCGATAGCCCAGCAGGTAGGGCATTTGCCTTGAACACAGCAGGCCTGTGCCGGCCCAGGTTCGATCCCCGGCGTCCCATATGGTCCCCAGCGCACCGCCAGGAGTAATTCCTGAGTGCAGAGCCAGGAGTAACCCCTGAGCATTGCCGGGTGTGAGCCAAAAAGCAAAAAAAAAAAAAAAAGAAAAGTATCCCACCAGCACTGCAGAGCCTGGCAAGCTAACCACATCGTATTTGATATGCCAAAAACCAGTAATAACAATTATAGACCTCATTCCCATGACCTGGAGGAATATTTTGAGGCTCTTCCTGTTCCTGGAGAGAACAGATCCCATTTGGGGGACACTAGCATGTGACAAGACATATAGAGATGTTAATGGTGCCCGCTCAAGGAAATCGATGAACAGGGGGAAGACAAGTGATACAAGTGATTTGTTTTCCAAATACCAAATGAATAGAAGGGCAAACTATCTCCCAAAAGTCAATGCATGAGGACTGATAGACTTTAATTATAACACAACAGAGCCGGGTTACAAGTCAGGGTTAAGGCTCTTCCGTTCACACAGCCCACATAGTTTGATATCCAACACCACAGATAGTGGCCCCCAAAACTGCTATCAGCAAAGAGGCAGGATTAAGTCCTGAGAACATAGATGTGAACCCAAACAAGCAAAGAAATCATGGTAAAACAAATACTGACATTAATTCTGTCCTGTTCTCCATTTCTCATACTTAAGACTTGTAAGTCTAGCCCGTTTATCATCATTGAAAGAATCTGTTCTGTTTCTCATCTGAGAAATGTTTATTTTGATTTAAAAGTGCATATGACATAATATTTTATTTATTTATTTTTCCATAACTGTATTAAGACAGAGTTGGCTTGTCTGGAATGTCAATTTACATTACCATCTAGAATTAGAAATTATGTTAATCGGTATTTTTAAGTCCGAAGTCTTTCTTAAAATTAAAGAATCAATAATAAAGTCACATATATCTCCACAATATATACAATTAAATGAATACATGCTCTAATTATAGAAATCATTTCTAGTGTTTATATAGCACACTTATTTTTCTGCTTATATTTTATATTTTCTGTATATTTTATGTAGCACTGGCAATTTCTACATTATTTTATAAGTAATAATGTAGCCACCTTATTTTTTAATTATGTATTACAAATTAAAATATATACACTTTGGATTTCAGTCAGCATCTACTAGCTTCTAGGTAGCATGGAAAGATTATTATAATAGATATAACTTTATATTATTATAAAATCATTATGTATTCTTATAGTCTGATATTGATCTACAAAATATCAAATTGTTTTCAAATGTCTGAATTCTCTACAAATATAATAGTGTTATTTGTATCATGATTTTGAACAAGTTATCATCTATGAAATATGTCAATACACTTCCCATACAAAAGTAACTCACAAAAATTACTTAAATTACTAAAAATTAGCACCAACTGTGAGGAAGTATTTCTATGGAAGGGAAGTAAATCTAAAATCTAACCAACATAAGTTATATCCTGGACTTTTAACATCCACACTTCAGTGAAGGTTTAACCCGAATTTTCCTCTTTACTTATTGTGTTAAATTTCTGTGGATACCAATGTTTCTGTATTCTTGTAATTTCTACTACAGAGCATTTCTAAAAATGTTTTAATAAGATGTTATAATTATGAAATTTTTGATGAATTAGTTGCCCTTCATTCCATAATAAAAATAGGGGATAAACATATGTTATAATAACTTTTTGCCAGTAGTGTTCACAATAACTTGAGACAATTTTTACCTTCTCTATGAAACAAACACTAAGATTCTCAGTTGGAATTGCTGTTTTCGCATTTTATAACTACAATAAATTTGTGAAGCATCAAATGTTCTTGTACTTTATTAAGATCATTTATATTCACTTTCTCCCCATAATGTTAAAGATCCCATGAGGATTAAAGTATGTATAACAGCAATTTCAATTTGTAAAAAAAAATTTCTATAGCCCTCCTTGTCTTTTTTACTTATTGAAAGTGCATACTTATAGTTTTTAGAAAATAAATTTTACACCGTTGTTTAATATATAGACGGGAAAGAGTTTATGTTGAAATAAAAGAGTTATAAATAATAGAAAAGGTATATTAGATTTTACAGAGTGCACATAGGAAAGGTAAGGAATGTAGGAAGGTGCACTGAAATTCGGAATTTTGGTTTAATAGTATCAAGTACTACAAAACTATTAAAACTATAAAATAGGGATTTTTCCATTCAATGTTGATATCTCAGGACTGAATTTCCACAAATAGGATTGATACATTTTTTTAATCAGTGAAGGTTTTTAGAATATTATAGTTTGTGGACAGATAAGATTATTGAATTCGTATGATAAATTAATATGCTTGCAGAAATATTCTACTAAAGTAATGAAATTATTTTAAAATGCCAACATCATCAATTACCATATCTTATAGTACATGTGAGCCACAGCAGAGCCGGGCAAGCTACCCAGGATATATTCGATATGCCAAAAACAGTAATAATAATGGACCTCATTACCAACGAATGGAGACATTAGTGGTGGGTGCCTGCCCAAGCAAATCGAAAACAACAGGAAGACAAGTGATACAAGTGATAGTACATGTGATTAAATTAGAATGTTTAAGGATTTAAGTATCTACCTATTTATAAAATGTGTAATATTTATAAAATGTGTAATACGAATTTTATTTCTAAATACAAGTACTATAGTGCTTCTTCCATCCCAATAACAGACATTATGTTTGTTTGCTACATCCTTGCTGTTTATTTTTATAAATGTGCTTCAAGGACTACTGATTTCCTTAAATCACCTCATAAATGTCGACTCTTCATTTACTCTAAGAGGTGATGTTTCATGCAATGTCACTTACTCTCTTCCCACAGCGTAACTGATGCCTTTACTCCCCACGTCACTCTTTTACCATAACTGTGGCTAAAACAGTTGGCCCACTGCTGTTTCTCCACATTCCCTTGCAGCACCAAGTCGTGTACTGTTGTGCTCAGTGACTGCTTGTAGCATTTTTCCTGCATGCTGTGTCCTAGTGGCTTTCGTTCTTCACTTCATCACATCACTGTCATTCTGCAGTCATTTGTTTGCTGTGGAATTTTTTCCCAGTAGGCTGTGTTATAATGAGCATTGCCTCATTGCTATGGATATGGCTGCAATCCCAGTACTTGAATTTGGCGATTTTTATGAATGAAAACATTTGCCAGTAAGCTTACGTATTGTGAATATATTGAAATCTTACATGACAGATAAAACTAATTTTTTACGTTTCATTATAAATAGGTTAAAAAATATTTGATCTGTTAAAATTTCTATGTTACATTAGAATGGCTAGAAAAACTAAAAAGTGATCATTGGTAGTCAAAATTCTTCAGAGAAGCAGAACGAATTTTATCTATAAAGGACACTAAATATATAGAGATATGTATTGAGTTGGACAATGCCTGTCTTAATCAGGTTTGGCCAATATAAGTAAAATATATGAAAGAAGCTTCAATATATCACGTAGCATAGTACCTAAAAAAAAAATAGACTATACCATCTAGCTTTCTATAATTACATTCTATGAAGTTTGCAAGACAATAGAATTGTCCAATAACCTGTTTTTCAAAATGGATCCCTCTTATCAAATAATATCCATGTTAAAGAATAAATATGAGGATTGTAATGAGATAAGAAAAGGATGTAAGGTATAGAAGGCAGTGAATATGCCTAATATTCTTTTTGCTTATTTTTTTTAATTTTTTACTGAATCACTGTGAGATAGACAAGTACAAATCTGTTCGTGACTGGGTTTCAGTCATACAGAGTTCCAACCACCATCCTTCCATCAGTGTTGTATATTTTTCAGCTCCAATGTCCAAAAGTTTCTCTCCAACCAGACTGATCTCACACCCCTGCCATAACCTCCCTCTATGGCTTATTTTTTTTTTTATTATACCACGGGACACAAATACAAAGGTGTTCATAATTGGTTCTTGGTAATACGTATTCCAGCACCCATCCCTCCACCAGTGCCCCATTTCCACCACCAATGTACCCCCCCCCTCCTGTCCCCCACCCGCCTTAATAGCAGGTACCCCAGTTTCCTCTCTTTCTCTCTCTATCTCTCTCACTGTCTCTGCATCTCTCTCTCTTATTTTACACATTTGGCTAGCCCTGCAGATATTTAGGGTTTATCACTTAAGTCTCTTTGTGTATTTCGTGGTGAGTTTTAATCTGCTATTACCATTTCCCATATTTATTAAAACA
This sequence comes from Cryptotis parvus, assembly GCA_021461705.1. Classification (NCBI taxonomy): domain Eukaryota; kingdom Metazoa; phylum Chordata; class Mammalia; order Eulipotyphla; family Soricidae; genus Cryptotis; species Cryptotis parvus. The sequence goes on along the minus strand of JAJIBD010010293.1, from coordinate 2,672 downwards.
CTGGTATCTATATCCTATTAATGAATGCAGTCATTCTATATCTGTCCTTTTCCTTCTGACTAATTTCACTCAGCTGATGACTCCTGTCCATCCTTGCGGTAAATTTCATAATTTCATCCTTTCTGCGCCGATAGTATTCCTAGTGTAGATGAACCACAGTTTCTTTAGGTCCTTGTTCTCGGGCATTTAGGGTTGTTTCCAGATTCTAGCTATAGTGAATAGCGCAGAGATGAATAAAGGTACAGTAGTGTTTCTGCTGTGTGTTTTTCGGTCTCTAGGGTATATTCCCAGGAGTGCTATTGCTGGATCAAATGGGGAGCTCAATATCTAGCTTTGGAGGAATGCCCTATTGTTTTCCAAAAAGGGCTGGACCAGTCGGCACTCCCACCAGCAGTGGATGAGAGTCCCTTTTTCCCCAATCCACGCCAGCAACGTTGTTCTTGCTGTTTTTTGGATGTGTGCCAGTCTCTGTGGGGGTGAGATGGTACCTCATTGTTGTTTTGATTTGCATCTCCTGATGATTAAAGATGAAGAGCACTTTTCATATGCCTTTTGGCCATTCGAATTTCTTCTTTTTGGAAGGTTCTGTTCATTTCTTCTCCCCATTTTTTGATGGGGGTTGGCTGTTTTCTTCTTGTGGGAGTGCTACCAGTGCCTGATATATTCTGGATATTAACCCCTTGTCAGATGGGTATTGGGTGAATATCCTTTCCCACTCTGTGGATTGTCTTTGTATCTTGGTCACCGTTTCTTTTGAGGTGCAGAAGCTTTCAATTTTATATAATCCCATTTGTTTTATCTTTGCTTCCATTTGCTTGGTCAGTGGTGTGTCGCCTTTTAAAGATACTTTTCGCTTCGATGTCTAGAGCCGCTTCTCCTATGTTTTCTTCGATGTACCTTATAGAGTCATGTCTGATATCGAGATCTAGAATCCATTTTGATCTGACTTGTGCATGGCGTTAGAAGCGGTCTAAGTTCATTTTTTTACATGTAGCTGGTCTATGGCTTATTTTAAAGTTGAGGATTTTACAAATTCTAAACACAGGCAAAAAATATATTATGAATATATTTGAGGATAGGTACTACATTAATTGTAGTGCTTTGTAATGAATGCAATGCAGAATTATTATATTGTAAAACAAAATAATATAATGTGAATAATACTAATAAGTTCAACATAAAGGGCAATCAACTTTGAAACACCAGTAAAGAGTATTTCATAAATCAGTACATTATATTTTGGGTTCTATTCTGTGCTTCCATCATTTTGATTTGCTATTTAAAAATAAGATGAATTTTTTTTGTTTTTGAATTTATAAAGCATTTAGAATATTTATTGGTGGGACCAGATATACTCCTTGAGCACTGCCTGGTGTATCCTGAGTGCAGCACCAAAAGAAAGACCTGAGTGCTGTACAGATTAGCCCAAGGCCTTCACATTATAAGAATGCAAATAATAAATTATTGTTTTATTATTTAAAAAGCACAAACTTCTGTTGTACAAATATTTTTGTTTCTGTATTATTTATCTGAAAACGTTTACAAACAATGTTGATATTGTTCAGATAATGTTTGTAGCACTTCTCTTGTATAACTTGTCTTCCCGTCGATCATCGATTTGCTCGAGCAAGCACCAGTAACATCTCCACACGTCCTGTCACATGTTAGTGTAACCCAAGGGCATCTGCTTGCTCCAGGGACATAAAGAGCCTCAAACCATTCCACCAGGTCATGAGAATGAGGCCTATAATTGTTACTGGTATTTAGCATATCAAATGTGGCACGGGTAGCTTACCAGGCTCTGCTGTGCGGGTGGGATACTCTTTTAGTCATCTCTGATCTCGAGCATTTATTGATGAACCGGGCTTGTGATCAGTTCTTCTGCTGGGTGGAGCTCTGACGAGAGGGAAGTCCGGATGTGGAAAATGGTGGCCCTCATGGTTGGGATGATCAAATACTGGACCAAGAGAATCCAAGAACTAGTTTTCAAAGAGCCCAAGGCCTAGTGACTGGATAAAGAACCTACGGTACCGGCTCACAAGGGAACAGTACTCAGCTAGAAGGAATGATGGAGCCACGCCATTTCCCTGAGAATGGACATACTATATGCTCCTGAGCATGGGCAAAATCCTGGAGCACAGACAGCACCAAAGCCAGAGAGGCAGAGGGAGGAAGAGGTCCTTGTACACTTGTCCTCTGCTGCTGAGACTCCAACATGGCAACATCATACCGGAAGACAGTTTCTTATAGATTAAATATTCTCTCAATACGGGATTCAGAATTGCACTCCTTGGCATCTACTGGAGGAACTGAAAACTTACGTCCACCAAAAACAAACAAGCAAAGGTCAGAGAGACAGCACAGTGAGTAAAAGATGCACACTGCCAACCTGGATTCAATTCCTGTCTTATGGTCCTCTGGGCCTCCCAGAAGTGATTCCTGAGTGCAGAGTCAGAAAGTTAGGAATAATCCCTGAGCACTGTTCCCCCATTCCAACCTCCCCAAGTTTAAACACACACACACACACACAAACAAATCTGAACATAAACGCTTAGAGCAGCTTTATTCATAAGTGTCCAAGAGGTCCTTCAATAGGTGAACGGATGGAGAGACTTCAGTGCATAGAGACAATGACCTACAACTCAGTGCTTTAAAGACATGAGCTGGAGCTA
>JAJIBD010010292.1:0-92726 GCA_021461705.1 Cryptotis parvus | reverse complement strand
TTTTTAAGGTTAGCCTGGAAAGCTACCCATCTCGTATTTGATATGCCAAATACCAGTTACAATTATAGACCTCATTCCCATGACCTGATGGAATGATTTGAGGCTCTTTATGTTCCTGGAGCGAGCAGATGCCCTTGGGCTACACTAGCCTGTGATAGGATGTATGGAGATGTTACTGGTGCCTGCTCGAGTAAATAAATGAACGGGAAGACAAGTGAAGTGATCTATTATCTATCTATCTATCTATCTATCTATCTATCTATCTATCTATCTATCTATCTATCTATCTATCTATCTATCTATCTATCTATCTATCTATCTATCTATCTATCTATCTATCTACCTACCTACCTATCTATCTATCTATCTCTCTATCATCTATCTATCATCTATCTATCTACCTATTTATTTATTTATTTATTTATTTATTTATTTATTTTTGCTTTTTGGGGTCACCCGGCGATGCTCAGGGGTTACTCCTGGCTCTGCACTCAGGAATTACTCCTGGCGGTGCTCAGGGGACCATATGGGATGCCGAAGATGGAACCCAGGTCGGCTGCATGCAAGGCAAACACCCTACCCGCTGTGCTATTGCTCTGGCCCCTCCTGCCTTTATTTTGCCTTGGTCAATTTTAAAACTAGATAATATTTGTCTTTTTTATTCTTCATTGTCACCGTCCATTATGTGCAAGTCCGGATGTTTTGCAGATATTCCCCCGATTCTGCAAAGACCCGTTCTGTGAGCTGTCTTTTCACCGGTTGGCTGTGTACGGCCCAAGTTCCCGCTTTGGTTATGCGTCCAAACAATTTGTGTTGGTGGTGTCCTATTTAAGAACCGACTGGAACTCAAGCTCATGGATATTTGTCCTATTCTCAGCTCTATGGCTTCTGTTTTGGTTTGGTTTGGTGGGGGGACACCCAGCGATGCTCAGGGGGTTACTCCTGGCTCTGCACTCAGGAATTACTCCTGGGTGGGCTCCGGGTTCATAGGCAAAGGAGGGATCCAACCCGGGTTGGCCATGTGCAAGGCGGGCGCCCAACCTGCTGCACTATCTCTCTGACCCGTTTACACCCGGCTTTTTGTAAGCTGCGCTGGCATTCACGCTCTGAGTAGGATGGGACCCTCCCTTCCCTGTCCAGGGTCTTCCTGGGAAACCGACACGCCCGCACTTATTAACTGGCCAGAACCGCGCTGCTATCACCGGTATGATCACCGGTGTGAGGCTCTCCGGGGCACGTCGGGGCGCTAACACACTTGGTCACACTCCAAATCTACACGAACCCATTCCATTCCTTCCTGCGAGTAAACCTGTACCCAGGTGGCTCTAGCGGTCAGCTTGGGAGTGAATGACGCTAGCCGGGATCCCGGGGAAAGGGGGTCCGCGGGGCTCGCTGGCCTCAGCCCTGCCCGCTGCGAGTTGAGGCTCTCGACGAGTTTCCTTGGGGCGGGCGGGTGACTCCAAAAACCCCCTCGGCGGCGGCCCGGCCCCGCTAGCCGGCCCCCCACAAGCCGCCCAGGACAGATAAGCAGACAGAGAGGCAGCGCGGCCGCCCGAGCTGCTCTGCGCCATGGCCCAGTCCTCAGCAGGGGCCCGGGGCCGGGAAGTGGAGGCGCCCCGGCCCAACCAGAAGCGCCCAACTTGGAACCTGACCCGGTGAGCGCCAAGCCAAGGGTCCTGGGAATCCGCGGGGTGCGAAGGGCCCCCAGGATTTGGGGTCTCAGCCAGGGACTGCCCTGTTGGATTCTGGGGGCGCAGATCTAAGATGCCGTGTTCTAAGATCCCGTGGTTGGGATCCGTCAAGAGAAGGAAACTGGGTCCTAGACGGCGAAAGGATGAGGTGCTTCATTCCTCTTGTTGGCGTCCAGCCTGGAGCCCGCTCGGGGCAACATCCAGTGCGGGCTCCCCTGAGTACCCCAGCTCAGGGATTTGTCACGGTGCTGCTTCCTTCCTAGCCCCTCTCTAGGTGACGGTGTGCACTGAGAACCCCCTCCCCCTCTTTAACCCTGGCTGTGCTCAGGCACCAGGTCTCCTAGGAGCCAGAGACATAGGGACGAGTGAGGGCATTTCCCTTGCATTTCCCTCACCTGGTTTTCTCTCAGCACCCTATAGGGTCCCCTAAGCACTACCAGGAGTGAGCCCAGGCGCCATCAGGTGTGGCCCCCAAACCGAAGAAACAGAGACGACCTGGCTACCAAGAGGTGACCAGGCTCCCGCTGGCCCTCCAGAGTGTAGGGACACCCCGCAGGTGCCCGGTGCCCGTGGCAGCCAGCATTGCCACCAGAAGTTAGAGTCCTGCTTCTGCCAAACCCGTTCCCTCTTCCCGCCCAGCTGTGTCTCATGTGGCTTTAGTTAGTTCTGTGCGGGTGCTGGGGTTGAACCCAGGGCCTCAAACGTGCCAGGCTAGAAGTGCTGCCAGGGAGCCGCCCTCCGTGCCAGATGTCTGCCTGTGGCTTCCCTCCCTTCCCTCTCCCGCCCTCTGGTAACTGGCTGCTCCTTCACACTTCTGTTTCGTGGGGCCACGGCCAGCTGTGTTCAGGGCTTATCCCTGGCTCTGTGCTCAGGGATCACTCTTGGTGGGCTCAGGGCACACTATAGGGTGCCACGGATCAAACCCCGGTTGGACACGAGCGAGGCAAGTGTCCTACCTGCTGTACGAGCTCTGACTCCTTCCCTCTGCACTCCTCTCTTTTTGGGGGATGGGGCTGGTGCTCAGGGGTTACCCATAGCTCTGTTCTCAGGAATCACTTCCAGTGGATGGGGGCGCCATAGAAGATGCCAGGAGCAAACCCAGGTTGGTCACATGTAAGGCAAGCTCCCTGCCCACTCTGCCATCTCTCTGGCTTCCCCTGTCCCCCTCGGCAAAGGATGAGACCCCCTAAGAACATGGGTGATCTCTGCAGACTCTTGATTGCCCAAGGACTTTAGAAATTGGGGGGTGGGGCCAGAGCGATAACCCAGCTGGTAGGGCGTTTGCCTTGCACGCAGCCGGCCTGTGCAGGCCGGGGTTCGATCCTCGGCATCCCATATGGTCCCCCCGAGTACCACCAGGAGTAATTCCTGAGTGCAGAGCCAGGAGAAACCTCTGAGCATTGCTGGGTGTGACCCCCAAAAAAAGAAAAGAAAAAAATAGAAATTGGGGGTGAGGCAACTGGCTGGCTAGTAATGGCACTGCCAGATAACTCCTGTGTTTCCTTCTCCTAACAATGAAATGTGGGTTTGTTTTTTCCTGGTTTTTATGTTGTTGTTGTTGTTGGTGGTGGTGGTTTTTGGGTTACACACACTGGTGTTCTGGGTTGACTCCTGAATCTGTGCTCAGAGATCACTCCTGGCAGTGCTCACAGGTGCAGGGGATGGAACCCAGGTCAGCAACTATGCAAAGCAAGTGCCCAACCCTCTTCGTAATTACTCCTACCCCACGAGGTGTGTCTTTACCCCATCCATACTTCGTGTGTGGAACACACTGTGTACCGCAGCCTGAGCCTCAGGATTGGAGAAGGTGGACTCAGCACGGGGTCCGAGTGCGTCTCGCTGAACCCTGGCTTCCATGGAAGAGCGGGGCCAGGCCTTCCTCCACTAGACATCCCCAGACCTGGTGTTAGCTGGTGTCGTGTTTTCTAGCTCTCTAGCATTCTACGAACCTGAAATTCCTGCGCCTGAAGGGTAGGAGAAGCACCTCCTTGCACGATGGCGTGTGCAGCAGTCCTGAGACCTCTGTGCATGGTGAACACCTTCTGGAAGCTGAGAGTGTTCAGCCAAAGGTCCAAAAAGGAGCCGCCCGTGCCCGCGCGTGTGGGTTTCTGCTGCGGCCTGGAAGAGGGTGTAGCAGTGTTGATAAACCCTTATCTGGAAGCCCTTCCCTTCCCAGGGCCCATGCAGGCTGTCCAGCAAGATACCAGGATGCTGTGACCACAGTGCACTCTCCTCCCAGCCCTCCGCAGGAGGAGCACGTGCAGCCCTAGCTGCCCCGGGTCCTGGCATTCATTCCGTGCACAGCATCTCGCCTACACCCACCTGGTGGGAAGTGAATACCTGCTAGTGTGAGATTTGGGGGCGGAGAAGGGAGCCAGAGAGGACAGCCCAGTGCTTTTGAGGAGATGGTGGCCCAGCATTCAAGGAGTCACCTCTGCAGAGACACAAAGCCTTCCAGGCAGGGGAGCAGGCAGTGCAGAGAGTAGCACCACGCTGGGACTGCGTGAGGTAAGGGATGCTCCTGGAATTGAGGGGAACAGACAGGAAAGGGTGGCGCGGACTGGACCAAGCGCCCCCTGGAGGCAGAAAGCAGAATGGCATGGTAGCGGAGGGCTTGGCTGTCGGAGACCACCTCCCTGGCATGTGTGAGGACCCGGGTTCAACCCCAGCACTGCTATTATCTAATTTTGTTAGGCGAGCAGCCGAAATCAGACTGCTCGTTTCCTGAGCTGCCGAGTGGACCATGGAACCCTGTAACACAACAGGCACCAGGATGCTGGTGAGGGAGGGTGTGCGGGATGGAAACCGGGGGCTGTAAATTCAGGTCACGCTAAGCCCAGGCACCTGTTAGACAGCTGTGGGGTCAGGAGAAGAGGCTGGCGTCTGGCCATCTCTGGGTGGCACTTCTGAGATAGATGCACACATTTGGGGGTTACAGACTTCAGGGGGGAGGGCTGGCAGGGCGGCTGCGGGAAAGAGGAACAAGGCGGCGGGAAAGGGTTTCCTTGCTTGCCTCCGCTGTGGGCTGGAACATGCTGGGGCTGCCCCAGCCATGGACATTTCACGGCAGCTCCTGATCTGGCTGCTCCCTCCTATGACCGCACCCTGACACTGGGCAGACCAGGGCACCACCAAAGCTGGTGGCCAGGCTAGGAGGAGCCCAAGGTCCCTTGGCTTGGCGACTTAGAAGCCTGAATCCCTCAGCAGGAAGTACGAGGGGAAGCAGAAGGGAAGAAGTTCCCCTGGAGAATGGCCAGGGGTCAGGGCTGGGGCTCTTGCCCATCTTTCTTTCCCACTTCTCTAAACGGCATGATGGGGAGGGGACTAGTGAGTACCGAGAAGTTGCTGGGGAAACTCACGGGGGGCAGGACGCTGAGGGCTCACAGGGACCGTGGGAACCCGTGAAGTGGTGGCTACCCCCGTGTCTCCCCAGGATGCCAGAGCTGGTCGCCTCTCCGTCTGCACCAAGCTGTGCTATGGCATCGGCGGGTACCCAATCAGGTGGCCTCGAGCGCCATCGCCTTTTACCTGCAGCTCTTCCTGCTGGACGTGGCCCAGGTGAGTGGGGGCAGCCCCCAGAGTCCCCCCATTCCCCTCTTCCCTAGTGTCTGTCCTTCTCCCACCGCGCATGATCTCCCCTTGGGAGGAAGCGCCCCCCCACCCTGCAGCCTCCTCTGGCAGGGACAATGGGAAATAAAATGAGCCCAGAGAGGGCGAGGGGGACACTACCTTGGCCTGGCCTGTGCCACTCAAGCCGCATCTCCCAGCCGCAGTGGGGTTTGGTGTGCGGTGCTCAGGCACAGTTCCTCTCTCTGCGCTCAGGAGTGCCCCCTGCTGGTGTGGAGGGATCACATGGAAACCAGGCTGCGCTGTGGGCAAGCGGCTGCCTCTCTGCTGGGCGGCAGGTAGCCGGTCCCACAAGGCCTTGTGAAATCCCGACCAGCTGGTTCCGGGAATTCCACCATCTGCCATCAAGTGAGAAACCAACTGTAGAGGAAACATGACATGACTCCTCTTTAGCGAAGCAAACACATGTTCCCCCATACGACACGGGTACACATAGGTTGTGAACCCGATTGAAATGTGGGCACGAGAACAGTACACAAGGAGCCCCCAGGCTGCTGTTGTGGCAACAGTGGCGGCGAGCATAGAAGGCAAACACATTTCTACTAAGGCAGCCACATTTTGGAGTGCAGGGGCGACGTGTGTGTGTGTGTGTGTGTGTGTGTGTGTGTGTGTGTGTGTGTTTGGGTTTGGGTGCCAAGACAGATGTCAGGACTTCACACAACCTTTGTGTGGGGGGTGGGGGTGTGTGTTATACCTGGCGGTGCTCAGGGCTTACTCCCTGGCTCTGCACTCAGGGGTCACTCCTGACTGGGCTCAGGGACCAGGTGGGACACTGGGGATTGAACCCAGGTTGGCCGTGAGCCAGGCAAACGCTCTACCCAATGTGCTATCTCTATGACCCCACGACCACATTTTTTAATGCATTGGTCAGATCTTCTCTATGTAGAATTACACATTGCAAATGCACCTGAAGAGTTAGATGAGAGGGGGCAGGCGAGATAACTCAAAGGGCTAATGGCTCTGAGTACTGATAGGTGTAGCCCCCAACCAACCAGCCCCTCTAAAAGAAATACACCAAAGGGTGCTCAGGAAATGCTCCTGCAGCTGCGTCCAGATGGGGGCGCTTTGGGTGACTTTTGCACAAGACTTTTCTGACTGTGGGGCCAGAGTGATAGCATAGGGGGTAGGGCCTTTGCCTTGCATGCCGCCCACCGAGGTTCGATCCTCAGCATCCCAGATGTTCCCCAAGCACTGCCAGGAGTAAGTCCTGAGTGCAGAGCCAGGAGTAACCCCTGAGCAACGCTGGGTATGGCCCAAAAAGCAATATATATATATATATATATATATATATATATATATATATATATATATATATATATATATATAAGGACTTTCTGGCTGTTTGGATGTTCTGGTAACATTTGTGTGTCAGGAAATCCGTAGAGGCCTTCCCTTCAGAATCAGAAGCCTGCCTCCCTCTCAGCCTCCGGCCCCCATTGAGACACCAACAATGAGTGTCCTCAGGGTCTCCTGCCAAGGTGACTGGCCGGAATAAGGGGGGACATGCTGTCACCGCTGCCTGTCCCTCTGTTGTGGCGTCTTTGGCCCATGAACATGCAAGTCTCAGATGCCAGCCGGCGACAGCCCAGCCCCCAGATATTGCTTGTGGTGACTGGGCAGTCCCGGCCCCTTCTGATGTGGCCAGACCGCACTCCCTCCCGCCCCGTCCCTTGCAGGTCCCTGCTGCCCAGGTCTCTCTGGTCCTGTTTGGAGGGAAGGTGTCTGGGGCAGCGGCTGACCCCGTGGCTGGCTTCCTCATCAACAGAAGCAGGAGGACAGGATCCGGACGCCTCCTGCCCTGGTGAGCTGCAACACCACCCTGCCCGAGGCCACTGTGTTAGCCACCACCCGCTTCTCGGTGGACACTGTGGATAGTTCGAGGGACAGTTCATTCAGATGTGGGTGGGGCCGAGGGAGTCATGCGGCGGGAGCTGAGAGAACTCGGCTTCTGCCTCCCCTCGGGCCACAGGCCCACTGGGCCTCTCTGACTCCGGGTCTGGCGTGTGGCGGAGGGTGTCCGGGGGGCCAGGGGAGGCGGCCAGAGGAAAGCCCCCACGGAACCCAGCAGTGACAGCGCTGCCCATGAGCCCTTCTCCACTCTCATTGCTCCTCCTGGGATGCAGCAGGGGCTCGGGGCTCGTCCCGGTGCGGCAGGTGCCCCGCTCCGCTGTGTGTCCACAGGGGTGCTGGGCTGCACGCCCTTCATTGCCGTGGCCTACTTCTTCCTGTGGTTCCTGCCCCCTTTACCAGCCTCCGTGGCCTCTGGTACACGGCCTTCTACTGCCTCTTCCAGGCGCTGGCCACGGTAAGCCTCCCTCCCTCCCCTCCCGCACTTGGAGGTGTGTGTGCTACAGTGTGTGCTACAGGGTGTGCTACAGGGTGTGCTACAGTGTGTGCCACAGGGTGTGCCACAGGGTGTGCTACAGTGTGTGCTACAGGGTGTGCTACAGTGTGTGCTACAGTGTGTGCCACAGAGTGTGCTACAGTGTGTGCTACAGTGTGTGCCACAGGGTGTGCCACAGTGTGTGCTACAGTGTGTGCCACAGGGTGTGCTACAGTGTGTGCTACAGGGTGTGCTACAGAGTGTGCCACAGTGTGTGCCACAGGGTGTGCTACAGTGTGTGCTACAGTGTGTGCTACAGGGTGTGCTACAGTGTGTGCTACAGTGTGTGCTACAGTGTGTGCTACAGTGTGTGTGCTACAGTGTGTGCTACAGTGTGTGCTACAGTGTGTGCTACAGTGTGTGCTACAGTGTGTGCTACAGTGTGTGCTACAGTGTGTGCTACAGGGTGTGCTACAGTGTGTGCTACAGTGTGTGCTACAGGGTGTGCTACAGTGTGTGCTACAGTGTGTGCTACAGTGTGTGCCACAGGGTGTGCCACAGGGTGTGCTACAGTGTGTGCTACAGGGTGTGCTACAGTGTGTGCCACAGGGTGTGCCACAGGGTGTGCTACAGTGTGTGCTACAGGGTGTGCTACAGAGTGTGCCACAGTGTGTGCCACAGGGTGTGCTACAGTGTGTGCTACAGGGTGTGCTACAGTGTGTGCTACAGTGTGTGCCACAGGGTGTGCTACAGTGTGTGCTATAGTGTGTGCTACAGTGTGTGCTACAGTGTGTGCCACAGGGTGTGCTACAGTGTGTGCTACAGGGTGTGCTACAGAGTGTGCTACAGGGTGTGCTACAGTGTGTGCTACAGTGTGTGCTACAGGGTGTGCTACAGTGTGTGCTACAGTGTGTGCCACAGGGTGTGCTACAGTGTGTGCTATAGTGTGTGCTACAGTGTGTGCTACAGTGTGTGCCACAGGGTGTGCTACAGAGTGTGCTACAGGGTGTGCTACAGGGTGTGCTACAGTGTGCTACAGTGTGTGCTACAGTGTGTGCTATAGTGTGTGTGCTACAGTGTGTGCTACAGTGTGTGCCACAGGGTGTGCTACAGTGTGTGCTACAGTGTGTGCCACAGTGTGTGCTACAGTGTGTGCTACAGTGTGTGCTACAGTGTGTGCTACAGTGTGTGCCACAGGGTGTGCTACAGTGTGTGCCACAGAGTGTGCTACAGGGTGTGCTACAGTGTGTGCCACAGAGTGTGCTACAGGGTGTGCTACAGTGTGTGCCACAGGGTGTGCTACAGAGTGTGCTACAGTGTGTGCCACAGGGTGTGCTACAGAGTGTGCTACAGAGTGTGCTACAGGGTGTGCTACAGAGTGTGCTACAGTGTGTGCTACAGGGTGTGCTACAGGGTGTGCTACAGTGTGTGCTACAGTGTGTGCTACAGTGTGTGCCACAGGGTGTGCTACAGTGTGTGCTACAGTGTGTGCCACAGGGTGTGCTACAGAGTGTGCTACAGTGTGTGCTACAGGGTGTGCTACAGGGTGTGCTACAGTGTGTGCCACAGGGTGTGCTACAGGGTGTGCTACAGTGTGTGCTACAGTGTGTGCTACAGTGTGCTACAGTGTGTGTGCTACAGTGTGTGCTACAGTGTGTGCTACAGTGTATGCATGCTACAGTGTGTGCTGTAGTGTGTACTAGTGTTTGTATGCTACAGTGTGCTACAGTGTATACATGCTACAAAGTGTGTTACAATGTGTATGCTACAGTGTTTGCATGCTATAGTGTGTGCACGCTACAGTGTGTGTGCTACCGTATGTGCATGCTACAGTGTGCACTACAATGTGTGCCCACCTTACAGTGTGTGTGGCTACAAAGTGTGCAAGCTACACTCGTGTGTGTGCGGCGTGTGTGTGTGTGTGTGTGTGTGTGTGTAGACCAAGGCTGCGGGTTGATGGCCAGAGGGGGCCACTGTGCGCACCTGGTCCGGCTCTCTGGCTCCTCTGCCTACCTTGGGCTTCTCAGCCCCAAAGTCGCGCTAATCTCGGCGCGCCCAGTTCTTCCAGGTGCCCTACACGGCGCTCACCATGCTGCTGCCCGCCAGCCCGCGGGAGCGGGACTCGGCCACCGCCTACCGTGAGTGCGCCAGGCCGGTCAGGGGGCAGGTTGGAGGGGTGTGGGTGAGGGGGACCGTCCGGCTGCGCTCACGACCGTCATCTGCGCAGGGATGACCCTGGAGATGGTGGGGACGCTGCTGGGTGCCGCAGTGCACGGGCGCATCGTGGCGGGAGCACACGCGCCGCACGTCTGCGGGGACGCGGGGCTGCCCGGGCTCCGGGCCGTCTCCCCGACGCGGTGAGTGTCCCCCTGGGAGTCCCCAGGGTCCACGTTGCGCTTCTGCCCTCTGCCCTCCGCCCACTCGGACAGAGCCCGCGCCCCGAGACCGCCTTATCCCCGTCTCCCGTCAACTCTTCTCCTGCGGGTACCCCCAAGACCCCAGGGTAAAGGCGCCCGCAGAGGCCATCTACAGGGGACCCCCCAAAAGGGAAAGCGGGGAGGCACGACCACGGGGGGCGGTGGGGGGGTCAGGCAGGCAAGGGAATGGGGCTGATCCCTGGAAAAGCGCCCCTTCTCCCCACCCCAGAGAGAGCCCGGAGGGCTGAACCCCGCGGCACACCCTCTGCCCGCGCAGAGCAATCTGGGACTTAACTGTGTCCGTGGAAACGCTCGTGGGGTTTTCTCTTCTTTAACACCACTACCCGCCCCTAGGACCCTGGTTTATTCCTCAGGCTCAGGCCTCCGCTGGGTCCTTCTCCGCCCCCACACCCCCCATGCTATGCGGGGTGCCCCAATTACTCCCCCAACTAAAAACCAAACAAGGAAAATGAAAAACTTCGTGATTATTGGTGGTACCGAGGATCAAACGCGGGGGTCTACCACAGTGCTGCACCTCGGCCCAGTGACCACCCGTGGGGGCAGGAAGAGAGCCTTCTTTCCGGCTCCAGAACTGGACACGGCAGGATTATTCTGTTTTGTGTGGTTTTGGGGGGTGCACCTGGCTGTGCTCTGAACTAACTCCCAGCGCTGTGCTGAGAGATTACTCCTGGGGGTGCAAGCAACGGAACCGGGTCGGCCACATGCAGGACAAGTGCCTTTAGCCCCGTGCTGTCTCTCTGGCCCCAGCAGGACCGTCCTAGCCCCCAAGGTCTCCTGCTGCTGCTGGGGGCTTGGGAGGACACCAGCCTCCCAGAGCTGGGCTGAATGGGCCCTGCTGGCCCAGGTGCCCGCCCCAGCCACTGTCCAGCCACTGTCCTGTCCCACAGACTCGACTCTACTCCATTGCCGCTGGGGTGGTGACGGCAATTTACCCAGTGTGCAGCTGCTTGCTCTACCTGGGGGTGAAGGAGCCGTCCAGGTATGGGGGGGTGCGGTGAGCGGGCAGGGAGACGAGGCTGAGGGGCAGGCCGGCGGAGGTGCCCTGAATGTCGCAGGGCCCAGGAGTCCCTTCCTGTGTCGCAGATACACCCACTGCAGACTCTGGCACTGGCCTGGGCTTCCTGTCTGGGCTGAGTCTCACCGTCCGGCACACCCCCTACCTCAAGCTGGTGGGCTCTTTCCTGTTCATCTCAGCCGCTGTCCAGGTACCTCTAGAGGCCACGCTGACACTCTGGCTTGGTCTATTGGGTGGTCAGATGGGAGACAGAGACTTGGGTGGGAGAGAGGTAGAGAGGGGTGGGGGGGAGGGAGAGAGAGAGAGAGAGAGGAGAGAGAGAGAAAGAGACAGAGAGGAGAGAAAGAGACAGAGAGAGGAGAGAGGAGAGAAAGAGACAGAGAGACAGAGAGGAGAGGAGAGAGGAGAGAAAGAGATAGAGGAGAGAGAGGAGAGAAAGAGAGACAGAGAGACAGGAGAGAGGAGAGAGGAGAGAAAGAGATAGAGGAGAGAGGAAAGAGAGACAGAGAGAGGAGAGAGAAAAAGAGAGAAGAGAGGAGAGAGAAAGAGAGCAGAGGAGAGAGAGACAGAAAGAGGAAAGAGAAAGAGAGACAGAGAGGAGAGAGAAAGACAGAGGAGAGAGAGAAGAAAGGAGAGAGAGGAGAGAGAGTAAGAGAGCTCAATAGGCTGGGCATAGGGTTAGAGCAATAGTACAGCAGGGAGGGTGTTTGCCTTGCACATGGCATGGACCTGGGTTCAATCCCCAGCATCCCATATGCTCCCGTGAGCCCCACCAAGAGTGACCCCTGAGCATAGAGCGCCTGAGCACAACTATATGTGCCCTACCCGAACAAAAGATCTGAGCCTCTAAAAAAAACAACAGGCAGAGCGCATGCCATCCCGGGTTGATCCCCACTCTGCTGGATCCCCAGAGCAACTCCCTAGCATAGAGCTCGAGTAGCCCCTGAACAGTTCCAGGTGTGACCCTAAAACTGAACCAAACCAAGGGGTCGGAGCGATAGCGGGTAGGGCATTTGCCTTGCACGTGGTCAACCCAGGGTCGATCCCGGCATCCCATATGGTCCCCTGAGCACCTCCAGGATTAATTCCTGAGTGCAGAGCCAGGAGTAACCCCTGAGCAATGCTGGTGTGACCCAAAAAATCAATCAATCAATCAATCAATCAATCAATCAATCAAACCAAAAATGCTGTAGGAGCGGAAGCTGGCCTTAGCCCCATGGTCAAGAGCTGAGTGTCCAGATGGAGGACACACCATCTGGGGGCCGCACTCTGGGCACACAGTGCCCTGGGCATGGAGCTGTGCTTCCATCACCATCGCCTCCTTTGTCAGGGAGGGGACTGCATGGACTCCGGGAGGGGCAGCAACCAGCGCTTGAGGTGGCCCAAGGGAGGCCAGGCTGAGAGCTGGGCCGGGCCTCGTGTCCTCGCTCTGTCCCCTGCAGGTGGAACAGAGCTACCTGGTCCTGTTCTGCACACACGCCTCCCGGCTGCATGACCACGTCCAGAACCTGGTGCTGACCATTCTGGTGAGAGCCGCAGGGCACAGGGCCGGGTCACCAGGGGGCGCTGAGGTGGGGCCACTGGGGTGGGAGTCCTTGGCATGGCACGTGGTCAGAGGCTCTGCTTTGCCTCCTGCCTTCCCGAGGGGTGGAAGGAGAGAGGGTGAGAGATGGTCACCCCGCAGGGGGCGGCGAAGGGGGCTCTCTCCTGGACTCCAGGACGCTGCCAACACAGGGCAGGGGCTCAGAGCATTCAGCTGTGACCTCTGCTTGCAGATCTCGGCCGTGCTCAGCACCCCACTGTGGGAGTGGGTGCTCCAACGATTTGGGAAGAAGACGTCGGCCCTTGGGATCTGCGTGAGTGAGGCCAGGGCACACCGGGGTGGCTGCGGGCCTGCGGGGAGGTCCTCAGCCTCTGCAGCGCCCGATTGCTGGTACAGACGCAGGAGTGGGCGAAGGAGAGCGAGAAGGGGGGGGGGGCTCAGGCCACTCTGTCTCCCCAGATGATGGTGCCCTTTGCGATCCTGCTGGCTGCTGTACCCACAGCGCCCGTGGCGCACGTGGTGGCCTTTGTGTCTGGCCTGAGCATTGCGGAGTCCTTGCTGCTCCCCTGGTAGGCTGGAGGGGTGTGGGCAGGGGCTTCATGTCCTTCTGGGATGGCTGCGCCCTGCTTGCCCCACCCCCCCATGTCCTGCCTGTATCCCCCTGGGAAGGAGTTCCCGCATGTGCCAGAGAAGCAGCTCCTAGCGCCTCCTTGGAGCCCAACGGCGGCCAGCAGGCAGGGGGCAGCGAGGCCGGGGGCTGCCCCTAAGCAGTAGCGGCCTCTCACTTGGTTCCTGGCCCTGAGCTGTGGGGCCATGGGACCGAGGGACAGTCTCTGGAACCTGCCACCCCCAGGTCCATGCTTCCGGATGTGGTGGACGACTTCCAGCGGCAGCACCAGCTCGGCCCGGGCCTGGAGACCATCTTCTACTCTTCCTACGTCTTCTTCACCAAGCTGTCGGGCGCCGGCGCCCTGGGCATCTCCACTCTGAGTCTGGAGTGAGTCCCAAGGCCTCGGCAAGGCACCAGAGTGCACGTGGGGTGTGTGGGAGAGGGCCAGGACCCCCGCCAGGGGACACTCATGGGCTACTGTTGCCAGGGTTTGGGGAGCGAGGGTAGCCCGTCGCAGATTCTCAGGGGGTCATGGGGTGGGGGGCAGGAACCTTCCTAAAGGCTGTTCTCTGGCAGGCAGTTCGTAGGATTTCAGACAATTGGTGGGGTGGCGTCTCCCCAGGTTCGCGGGCTACCAGGCAGGAGCCTGCCAGCAGGCGGAGCAAGTGGTGGTCACTCTCAAGGTCCTCATCGGGGCTGTGCCCACCAGCATGATCCTCGCCGGCCTGTGCATCCTCCTGGCGGGCCCCCCCCCACCCACGGGGCGGGGCCAGGACGCTTCCCGCCAGCTGAGCATCCGCAGGTGGGCACCGTGTACCCGGGACACTGGGCACGGCTGGTGGGAGTCCCCAGGGAAGGCGCCACTGTCCACTTAGGCTTAGTGATGCGTCCAGTGTCCCCTGTGCCCCTCCGGTACGCTCCACAGTGGTGTGGGAGGGGCCTCCTGCATCCCTGTTCCTCCTCTTCTCCAAAGCCTGGGGGCTGGCGACTCCTCCACTTTCCTTCCTGTCCGTCTCCCTGACTCCATCTAGATCCAAGGTCCCCATCTGGCACTCACGCGGACAGCTCCGCTGTCCCCAGGGGAGACGCACCACAGCCATGACACTTCTGCAGGGCTCTGGGCAGGAGAAACACCCCCCTCCCCCATCTTTCCCTTGTCTTCTTTCACTTCCTCAGGAGGACCAGCTACAGCCTGGCCTGAAGGTGGAGGCTTCTGGAAGCTGGAGCAGCAGAAACGGAACACGCGTCCCGGCCTCTGATCTCTTTCAGCCCATAGCACCCCGGCTTTGCAGTTTACATGCCTCTTTCGCTTTGGGATCTGGAGTCACAGCTCCTGAAGGGGCTGGCAGTTGGGGGCCACCCTGGAGGTACTTAGGAGTCACCGCTGGCAGTGCTGGGGACCCAAGCAGGGTCAGGCATTACCTCTCCAGCTCGGGGCTCGTTTCTTGCCTGTTGGTCCCTGCACCCCTGACTGCCCAGCATCGGGGCAGTGTCTGATCTGGAGCCCCAAGAGCAACTGTCCCTGGAAAGACCCCACTGCCCACCAGCCACGACTCCAGTGGGGACACCTGGCTTGCAGTCTGCAGTTACCCGACAGGCTGACCACACACCCCTTTCCTCCTGGCTCATGTGGGCATCAGAGAGAGGTTGACCGACACCCGAGGTGTCCACTTAGGACAGACAGATGCAGTGACCCAGAGGGCACGGCAGGGGGTGAGAATGAGCCGGGCCGGAGGCGGGTCCAGCCCCTTGTTAGATCCGTGATGACATTTTTCCTACAAGTGCACACACTGGCGTCCAGTTACCAAAGACCAACTATTTCACAAAGGTCATTTCTGTGGACTCTGTCTGGAACCTTTATCTTAATATAAGGGCGGAAACTAGCGCTTCCCAGAGGCCCTTTCTCGGGAAGATTTTACAGAGGCTTCTGGCTTTGAGAAGCAACTAGAGCTCAGGGATGCTGCTTGGCAGATGGGTGTGCCCTGCATGCATGAGGCCCCAGGTGTGATCCCCAGCATCCCATATGGTCGCCAAGTCCCACCAGGAGTGATCCTTGAGCACATAGTCAGAAGTAAGCCCTGAGCACAACTGGGTGTGGCCCAAAATCCAAAACAAGAAAAAGAATCTGAAAAATGTGACTATGGCCCGTCCTCGACCTGCCTCCAAGAATCTGTCCACCAGCCCCAGCAGGTGCGGGGTGCTAGTGACATCACCAACTTGGGACATGGCCCTGAGTTCACAGGTTCTGACGGCACTTCCTAGGGCGCACCCCTCTTTCCTTTGGTTGATGAAGAACTGAGGTCCCATGTGTCCAGAGCAGCTGGACACGGAGCTCAGATGGGTTGGAGTCTGGCAGAAGATGGGGAATTTCTGGGGACCCCAATCCAATAGCAATTCCTCCTGGAGAAGCCTGGGTTAGCCTCGGGGTGCAGACCCCATCCTGCATTCTCCCCAGCCCCAGCCCTACCCTCTAGGGCGCTGCTCCCAAATGGCCCTCCCACCCACTTCCCTAGGCTGCTGGCTCCCTCCCAGGCACCAGACCAACACCTATGACAGCTGGGCTGGTAACTCCCTGCGGCAGGATGTGCTCTGAGGGCGCCCCACAAGCAGAGGTGTGAGGAGCAGGCACCCTCGGGTGCGGCGTGTGCTCTGGGGGGCTGAGCATGCTGGCTCCTGTGGCTGCATGGGAGCACACACAGAGGGGGCGATCAGTCTCCCCCGCACATACACATGTGCACATGAGCATACATGCACACACAGGTGCGCCACGCACACATGTATGATACACGTGTAGAAATTGCATGTGCAGTTTCTTGATACCAGAACATCACTGACCACGTGGAGATTGGACCTAGACAACAAGGCAAAATTTCACCAGGTTGCCAGGTGACGGGTGGCTCTGACCGTGGGCCACGTGGGTCGGAGCAGACACTGTAGGCAACGGTGATGCTGCCTCCTTCGCTGAGAGCATAGGCTCAAAGCAGAGCTCCACCACCCCAGGGAAACCGTGGGGAACAGAGGTCTGGAGAACAGAGGCCCTCCCGGGCAGACCATTCCCACACGGCCCTGGCGCAGCCCTATGGAGCAGATAATGTTATTCTTAGCTTTAGAGGAGCACACGGGCGGGAAGTCCTGCGGCCGGCATGGCATAAGGTCCCCACGCAGCACCAGGAGTGAGTACAGAGCCAGGGATAATAGTAGCCCTAAGTATAGCCAGGCATGGTCCAAGACCCCAAAGCAAAACATAAATACACACATTTAATGATTGTGGATGAAAAATATGATTGTTTTTTCTTATGCAAAATACTCTCACTATAACATTAAACACCAATTAGATTTATTTTTAGAATTTAGCTCTTCTCTCCTTGTGTATAAAGCCAATAAAATACTTGACTCTCCTTTTGTGCCAACGACTACACCAGCAGAGGCCCAAGGTACCATCTCCTAGACAGCTGTTAGGGAATCGGAGCGGCTGTGAAGGAGGAAAGTTACACTTCAGACGATCCACCAGAAGAAACAAGGAAAAACCATACACAGATATGAATCCGAGAACAGGGGCCAAGAATGTGGGTCAGGCGTGGAAGGACACATCCCTTCGTATGCGGGAGGACGAAGCTTTGGTCCCTGGCACCTTAAAAACAAACTCAGCAAATCAGAACACGCTAGGGAGGCGACAGTCCAGCGCGTAGGGTGTTTGCCTTGCACCGGATCGACCTGGGTTCAATTCCTCCGCGCCCGATTCCCCAAGTACCACCAGGAGTAATTCCTGAGTGCATAATAACCAGGAATAACCCCTGAGCATTGCTGGCTGTGACCCAAAAAAGAAAAAAAAAATAAAAAGCCCCAAAAACAAACAAACAAAAACCAGAACAAGCTAAAAACAAAACCAAATGTTCACTCCAGTCTCGACCTTCTGTGTGCCGGGGGAGGTGTGCCAGGGCCTGGACCCAGGGCATTCACGCACCGAGGACAGCCCCACCAATGACCATTAGCGGTTAACTGAAGACTCAGCCTCTGGTGAAATGATCATTGTCATATCCTGAGGCACCCGACTGACTTTCCTAAAGGGCCCTCAAGGCCCCACGAGGCTGCAAAACCAAGAGCTTTCAGCCCGCTTGGTCATTTCCTGTGCAAAAGGGAACCGGGGCCCCAGGCTGCCCTCGGCCGCCCTCTCACACAACAGCTGATGGCAGACAAGTGGCCTCCAGGTCCATTATCCCGGCAGCTGCCTAATGCATTTGAACCACAAAGTGGGCCCCTGCTTGGCGGAGCCCAGCTCCATCTTCATAGTCGGGAACAGACAGACAGGACTCCCTGAGGTACAAGATGTATCTTTCCAAACCATTTCAGGGGAAAGGGGAAAGACGCACATGTGCTAATGGAGCAGGCCAGGCTGAAACAACTCGGCAGATGTGCTCTGACCGCCACGCGCCGATCAATGTCGTGCTGAGGTAATTACGATTTATGAGTCCCTCGGAAGGCGGTGAGCAGCAGATCCTGTCTGAAGGTAGGGGCAGAACCCGCCACTCTTGCATCCACAATGCTAATAAACGGGTGCTTTCGCCACCTGATCCAGTGAAAGGTCTAACAACCTGGAACACTCTCTCACAGACTCTAGGCTGGTCTCTCAGATTTGAATAGAGGGAAAATTTGAATAAAGGGAAATAACAAAAAGTGAAATCTGCACAACTTAAAGAAGTTATTTACTGGGAGAAAAAACTAGACAACAAATTTTTTAAATTTTTATTTTATGCTTTTTGGGTCACACCTGGCGATGCTCAGGGGTTACTCCTGGCTCTGCGCTCAGGAATTACTCCTGGTGGTGCTCAAGGGACCATATGGTATGCCGGAGATAGAACCCAGTTGGCCATGTGCAAGGCAAACGCCCTACCCGCTGTGCTATCGCTCTGGCCCCAGAAAACAAATTTTTGTTAGTTTTTGGGCCATATGTGGCAGTGCTCAGGGGTTATTCCTGGCTCTGGATTCAGGGATCACCCCTGGCCCTGCTCGGGGAACCCTGTGGGATGCTGGGATCAAACCTATACTATCTCCCCCCCCAAATTGGATTTTTTTCTGATCCCCAAACTACAGAAAGCAAAAGACTCCTGGGAGAAGATGAGCGGCGGCAACTGCAAAGCTCGGCGCCTTTCCCGGCCAGCGTGCCGCGTCGCTGGAGCATTTGTACCGGCGGATCTTGGAAGAGCCAAGTCACCTGAAACTTTACTCCAAATCTGCACAAGTAAATTTGGGCCTTTGTGCCTTAGTCAGCGTCCGCTACAGAAACAAGAGGGTTCCATTTAAGTTTATGGAGGGCCAGCCGGTATCCGAAATCATTCTGGTGCTTGGTACCCCTGGAAGTAGAATTCAAAGGGCAACTTCCCTTGCTCGATGCTTTGATGGTGACCCCTGGTTTGGGGCAGAGGCTCTGCTGTTCTGTGCGCCCACTCTCACCTCCTAGTCACGGACGTCTCCAACAATGGCGAGGTACCTTTCAAGTGCCCCTGAGGTTCGGCAGAAAATGGTGATGGGATGCGTGCCTGCCACGTGTTGTCTGAAAAGCTATCCTGCAAATACCCTGCAAACCAACACTTGCAATGATTGGTTAGCACACCTTGTGGTGAGGGCCGGAGCGACAGTCCAGCGGGGAGGGCGTTTGCCTTGCACACGGCTGACCCAGGTTCAATGCCCAGTATCCCATATGGTCCCCTGAGCGCTGCTAGAATAATTCCTGAGTGCAGAGTAAGCCCTGAGCATTGCTGGGTGTGACCCAAAAAGCCAAAAAAGATCACCTTGTGGTATCCAACCTTTGGCAGCGACAGTCTCTAAGAACATCTAGGGCATGACCGGCTTCATGACTCGGAGACGGAGTGTCCCTGAATGCCCTTGACCTGGAGGCTGCCGTCTCTTATGATCATTTCCTGCGCAGCTGTGAAGGTGATGGGGATGAAGCCTTCAGTATCAGCCGAGAGAAGGATCCAGTGGGAGTCTGTGAAGCAAAACCAGCACAGACATTCACGATCTCTAACCCAGTTCTATAAAGGAAAATAGGACAACGAGACTGCTTTGGGAGGGAAGATTGCACTAGCTGAGAGGACTGAATCTGACTGGCCGAGAGACTGGGGAGCAGGGGAAGCTGGGAGGCGGCGCAGGCGCTTGGTGTTACAGAGACTGACTTAGGGAGAGCTAAGGGCGGAAGCGCCCTCTCAGAGCGGACCTGTCAGCCGGGTTATGCTCACAAGCATGTTCACAGGGAATACATGGAGTGCCCTTTCCTTGTTCCTTATCTATGAACTATTAACCACTTTCTTTAGGCACCTCATGAAGTTGGGAACAAGCTCTCTAAAGAAAATTCTTGATATTTTAGCTCCTTAGCAAATGGAGCAAGACGAGAAGGGCCCAGACAATCCCAAACATCTGCAGGTAACCTAGAGCCGCCAGCATTAAAAAAAAAATACAAAATACGCCTGGGGGGGCCGGAAAGGTATAGTATAGCAAGGAGGGCCCTTGCCTCAATCCCCAGCATCTCAACATGGTCCCCAAACTCCAATAGGAGCGATTCCTGAGTGTAGAACAAGAAATAACCCCTGAGCATTGCTTGGTATGGTCCAAAAATAAACAAAAGAGAGGGAGAGAAAAGAAAAAGGGAGAAAGGAAGGAGGGAGGGAAGAAGGGAGGGAGAGAGGGAGAGAGGGAGGAAGGAAGGAAGGGGGAGGGAGGAAGGGAGGGAGGGACGGAGAGACGGAGGGGAGGGAGGGAAGAAGGGGGGGAGGAAGAAGAAAGGAAGGAAGGAGGAAGGAAGGAAAGAAGGAAGACGGAAGAAGGAAGGAAGAAGGAAGGAGGAAGGAAGGAAGGAAGGAAGGAAGGAAGGAAGGAAGGAAGGAAGGAAGGAAGGAAGGAAGGAAGGAAGGAAGGAAGAAGGAAGGAAGGAAGGAAGGAAGGAAGGAAGGAAGGAAGGAAGGAAGGAAGGAAGGAAGGAAGGAAGGAAGGAAGGAAGGAAGGAAGGAAGGAAGGAAGGAAGGAAGGAAGGAAGGAAGGAAGGAAGGAAGGAAGGAAGGAAGGAAGGAAGGAAGGAAGGAAGGAAGGAAGGAAGGAAGGAAGGAAGGAAGGAAGGAAGGAAGGAAGGAAGGAAGGAAGGAAGGAAGGAAGGAAGGAATCTGGTGGAACCGAGTCTGACTTGGTCCTCCGCAGCAGGAGAAGCCTCGCATCCAGGCTCTCGATGACTCCTTGAAAGAGCTCCTGTGAAGAAGTCATGATCTTTCTGTTTTGGTGCCACAACTAAACGTAAGTGTGTGCTATACACAGCCATTACACAGTGTATGTGAGATTGTCATGTCACTTCCTTGCCAGGCGATATGCGTCCTGTAACTTTTCTAGCCTTTTCATCCATACAGTTTTTCCAGCTAGGCTATAATTTTTTGCACGAATACAATTTGTATTTTCTATGTGTTCTGGTGCCCGTAGTTAGTATCATTAACTAGCTAATCGCTATAAATATGTAATAGCTCTTTTTCGTCACTAGTGAACGTTCTGGAAGAGGCAGAGGGTGTCAGATGGACTCATTCCTGGGCTTACCCACCATGCAGCATTTCGATGAGAGCGAGGCCAAAAGCCTGCTGGATGGTGCTGAGCCGCAGCCTGCCGCTGCACAGGAGCACGGCTCTCCGCTCGGGAAGACGGCCTGCGGAAGACGGCTTCTCCAAAGAGAAAAGCAAACGTTGTTCAAGAGGGTGCACGGGCACTGGAGTTAACATTTCTTTCTGCTTGCTTATGTTTGGGGGCCATACCTGGCAATGCTCAGGGGTTGCTCTTGGCTCTGCACTCAGCAGTCTTCCTGGTAGTGCTCAGGGGACCACACAGAATGCTGAGGACTGAACCCAGGTCGGCAGTGAGCAAGGCAAGCGCCCGAACCACTGTGCTATTGCTCCTGCCTCATGGAGCTCAGGGGAGTAACATTTTTCTTAAGAACAAAATGTCTGAATTAAGAAATCCTATTTCTCACCACTACCCTAGGTTTCAGTTATAGTTTTATCTTTTTTTTTGGGGGGTATTCAGCATTGTTCAACTTAGGGAAAGGAAACATAAGAGAATCACTGCTCCCCTTAAGACACACTGAGAGTTACAAAGCTAGAGTCGGAGACAGAGCCCAGCAGGTAAGGTGCTTGCCTGGGTTGTGGCCAATCCAGGTTTGACCCCTGGCACCCCATATCGTCCCCCAAGTCCTACCAAGAGAGATCCTTGGGTGCAGAGCCAGGAGTGAGCCTTGAGCACAACTGGGTGTGGCCTAATAGATACCCACCCCCCCGCCCAATTAAATTAAATTAAAAAAAAAACAACTTCAAGCACAAAATAAAACAGGGCTAGAGAGACAGTACAGGAAGCAGGGTGTTTGCTACCCAAGTCCAGTCTCTGGAACCCAAGACAGTCCCCTGAGCTCCACCAAGAATGATCCCTGAGTGCAGAGCCAGGAATAAGCCCTGAGAATGGTGAGGAGTGGCCCAGAAACCAAATAAACAACAAACATTGTTTTTGGGGGGGGCTCTTTTGGGTGATGCTCAGGTAGTTACTCTTGGCTCTGTACCCAGGAATTACTCCTGGAGGTGCTTGGGGTAACATATTGTATGCCAGGAATTGAACCCAGGGTGGCTGGGTGCAAGGCAAATGCCCTACCCATTATACTACTGCTCCAGCCCCACAAAATACCTTGCAAGTAAAAATGAAATAGGGCTGGAGATATACAGGGGGTAGGGATTCGCAACCCAGGTTTGATTATCATGTGTGGGTCCCCAAATCCCATGAGGAATAACCCCTGAGCAGAGCCAGGAATAAACCCTGAGCACTGCAAGATATGGCCACCCTTCACCCAAGAAATACATAAAAATAAAACAACAATGTAATGTCAGATGCCTTTGGGTTCTACTAGCATGAGACAGAACATATGGAGGTATTACTGGTGCCTGCTCTAGCAAATAGATGATGAACGGGAAGATCGTGATCGTGATCGTGATAGTGAGAGTAATGTCAGAAAATCTAGACTTGGGGCGGAGCAATAGTCCCACGGGTAAGGCGTTTGCCTTGCACGCAGCAGACCCAGGTTCGATCCCGGCATCCCATATGGTCCCCCGAGCACTGCCAGAGTAATTCCTGAGTGCAGAGCCAGGAGTAACCTCTTAGCATCGCCGGATGTGACCCAAAAAGAAAAAAATATAGACTATTACACACATTAATTTCTCTAACACAGAAAACCTCTTTTATTAGTCTAATGAGCCCAGAAAACTGGTGGGTGTGGCTCAAGAATAAAACCAAATGTATATAAATTCTGGGAATCAACCCAACAAATAAAATTATGATTCCTGTTTTGAGTAGCTGACTGGAAGAGTGGGAATACACAGAGACACCAGGTTCAATCCCTGGCACAGTAGCCCCTGAGCACTGCAGCCTATGACCCCAAAACAGGGAGACAAATCAGTCCTACAATCAGTGAGCCCTACAACCACGAGTGCAGAACAACCAATCCTGTGTGTCATCCCAATCTCCGTACAAAAGGGAAGAACAAAACTCTAGACAGGATGGTGCAGATATGTTTGTTTTGTTTTGTTTGGGGGGGTCACACTTGCAATGCTCAGGGGTTATTTGTGGCTCTGCACTCAGGAATCACTCCGGGTGGTACTCGGGAGACCATATGGGACGCTGGGGATCGAACCTGGGTCCGGCCGCATAGAGGCAAATACCTTACCCGCTGGATTATCACTCTAGACCCCAAGTAATATTTTTTTTTTTTTTGCTTTTTTGGGTCACACCTGGCAATGCTCAGGGGTTTATCCTGGCTCTGCACTCAGGAATTACTCCTGGCAGTGCTCGGGGAACCATATGGGATGCCAGGAATCGAACCCTGGCCGGCAAGGGGCCGACCGCGTGCAAGCAAACACCCTACCCGCTGGACTATCGCCTCCGGCCCCCACCCCCAAGTAATAATATATATATATTTATTTATTTATTTGTTTATTTATTTATTTATTTATTTTGCTTTTTGGGTCACACCCAGCGGCGCTCAGGGGTTACTCCTGGCTCTGCACTCAGGAATCCCCTCCTGGCAGTGCTCAGGGGACCATATGGGATGCCGGGGATCGAACCCGGGCCGGCACAGGCCGGCCGCATGCAAGGCAAACGCCCTATCCGCTGGGCTATGGCTCCGACCCCCCAAGTAATATTTTTAAAAAACTGGTTTTTCCAAGCATTAACTGGCTGAATGAGAACACACATTCATTTTTCAACCCATTCACCTGATCCAGTCATGGTGTGGGGCCAGAGGGAGAGTCCAGGGGCCGAAGACCTGTCTTATGTGCAGGAGGCCCGGGTTCAAGCCTCAACACTTCCTGGTCCCCCGAACACCATTGGGAAGTGACCCCTAGGCATAGAGACGAGAGCTGTCTCAAGCACTGCTGGGGTGGCCCCTCAAAATCACTCAAAGACCAAACACCATGGTGTATAGTGCTGGGTGTTGGGCTGGCCGGCAGGCAAGCGGAGCGGTATTTACATACCCCATGTTAGTGACATTCACTTAAAACACCCTTATTCCCTTTTGGTTTTGTTTTTTGGGGCCACACCTGGCAATGCTCCGAGCTAACTGCTGACTGTGAGCTCAGGGAACATGCCTGCCAGGGTTGGGGGACCTCTGGGGATGCCGGGATTTGAACCCAGATGAGCCACATGCAAGGCAAGCACCTGACCCACGTACTCCCTCTCTCCAGCCCCGCAGCACCTATACTCTGCGAGCACCCTCTGGCTCCAGAAGCGGGTGCTTTACATGCTTTGCATGTACAGCAGCTCCTCAGAGGAGTTACCTGGTAAGTGATGTGAACGTATGGCACATCCCGAGACAGCGGATACACCGGAGAGGATCGATTCCCGTTAAGCAAAAGCCCTGTGAGTTCAGAAAGGCATTGCTGCACCTGGGTCAGCTTCCGAGACAACACGGCCAGTTCCTTAGAGAGCCAGTGAGTTTCCTGCACCGCCTTTCCTGGAGGCAGAGCGGGAGTTCCGGAGGGCTGGTGGGGTCTGGAGTGCCGGTGGCCCTGGGGAGGGTTCCTGAGTGGTTATTAGGGGCGAGCATGCAGCATTTCTAGGACTGTGGAGTCATCGCGGAGGCCAGATGGGGGGGCTTTTGATTTCTCTAATGAGGGTCCTTCCGGGCTTTCTGCTCGGATCAGCTGTTAGTAAGAGCTCTCTATTTTGGTGACAAAAATCTGGAGGCCGACTTGGCTTCTTTAAAAGCACACTGGAAGGGTTCTGGCTTTCGCTCCCGGCACCTGACAACTCCCGCCAGCATGATTTCTCTAACCATCAAACGGAAGACATACTGGTCAGACTTGGAAGAAGGAAGGAAAGTGGAATCAGTGGCATTTGGCTTTCCTACCAAAATCAATAACAATTTATCCGTCAGGAAACATAAGCCTTTGGGTCTCTCTCCACTCTCTAACGGAATCTCCTGGATATTTGGCATAAAAGATGGAATGACAGAATAGATAAAAAATCCTATTATAGCTATTCGGAAGCCACAGCCACGAGCTGTGCTTTCTGATCAAATGCCATTAGATCAGGCACCAGAATGCCGGGAATGGTGACTTTTCTGGTTCTGGTGCCATCCTTCTCGAAGGTCACGAGGACCAAATGCGAAGAATCCAGGCCTGTGTCTGGCAAGCATTTATTTTCTCTCAGAAAAATAAGAGAACTACCCTCTGACCGAGACGGTCTGAACTGTATGTGGGTCAGATCCACGGGATCCGAGAAGGAAGATCGCGGAGACTCGGACGTTTCCGACTCTGTTCCGGAAGCGTCTGCCTCCTTCCCGCAGAAGGCACTTCGCCACTAACTGAAAAGGGAGACGGGCCAGAGTCTTCGCCACCTGGCTGAAGGCCAAAGGATTCTGACGCGTGGGAGCCACAGATCTTAGCTAGGGGCAGCTCGGTGGCTAAGACGACCTGTGTGTCCACGGTGGGCCTGATGCAGCACACGGAGCTGTCCACGTCGAACACAGGGGAGCAGGAGCACGGGCAAAGAGTCTTCTGGGCACTGTCCCATGTGTAAGAATGCAGACTGCTGCCCACCGCCACCACCAGCCTCTGGCCATCCTGGGTCCAGCACGCGCGAGTGTATGAGGCCCGGGGCACTGATGTCGGCTCTGACCACGGCGCTGTCACAGAGCACGTTATGGAAAACCAAGACATCCTGCGCCGTCAACACAGTCAGGATGGCGTCGTGTGGGTGCCACACGCAGCCC
The DNA here is from genome assembly GCA_021461705.1 of Cryptotis parvus. Classification (NCBI taxonomy): domain Eukaryota; kingdom Metazoa; phylum Chordata; class Mammalia; order Eulipotyphla; family Soricidae; genus Cryptotis; species Cryptotis parvus. Next base: position 67,202 of record JAJIBD010010292.1, on the reverse strand, counting down.
TGGGGAGGACGGGCAGGGAGGCTCGGATCTCACGGGACCGAGACATCAGCCACTTGCTTTTCTCCACTGTGCTGGGACTCAGCTGCCACACAGTCACGTGCTTCTGATGCTGAATGGAGAGCAGCGTGGAGGTGTCGGCCGCCGTCCCTGGGGCCCAGGACACTCCCGCCACGTGCTCAAATTGTCCGATGGCCTCGGAGTTCCCAAACTTGACCTCTCCCCCGTGAAGCTGTAAATCGATCAGGACCACCTGAGTCCCATCCGTCCAGGCAAGACCGTGAATGGGGTGGACCGCTTGGTATAAAGCATTTAGTCCCGTCCTGGGCAGCTTTCCTTCACCCAACTCCATCCTTCCTGGGAAAGGTTATCTGGAATAATCAAGCAGGGAAGTTACAGGATACGGACTTAATCAGACAGATCCAGAATGTAGCACATCTTACAAGAGAGCTAATTGGTTTCTCACAGGTTAATACTGGGAGAGATTAGAAAGACAGGGCAGATCTGATTGACAGCTGAGTCAAAACAAGAAAACTCAATGTATATGCTCTGCTGGGATCTTGAGTTGGGAAAATAAATTTTTCCACAAGAGATGCTTTAGAAATATATATGGGAAGGGCCGGAGCGATAGCCCAGCGGGTAGGGCGTTTGCCTTGCACGTGGCCGGCCCATGCCAGCCCAGGGTTCGATCCCGGCATCCAATATGGTCCCCTGAGCACCGCCAGGAGTAATTCCTGAGTGCAGAGCCAGGAGAAACCCCTGAGCATCGCCGGTGTGACCCAAAAAGCAAAAAATATGGGGGTGGCAAATCCAGTGGTACTCAGGGCTTGCTCCTGCCTCTATTCCCAGGGATCATTCTTACTGGGACTCAGTGAACCATAAGGGCGCCCGAGCATTAAATCTGGGTCAGCTGCGTGCAAGTGCCCTACCCGCTATAGGATCTGTCCAAGCCCCCGGGCTGCACCCTTCTAGCACCCACCAATGCCAAGTGTGTGAGCACTGAGTCAGAGGTGTAGGCAACATCCAAGTTGGCAAGTACCACAACCCACAATCATCACAGCAGCAACAAAAAGAGACAGTGAAAATGGACATTGATACGGGACAAAAAATAAGGTCACTCATGAGTATTACTATTAAAAAACTCCCTCTTTAAGAACTAAAAGCTGAAAGATCTAATATACTTTTATGAAAAACAGGTTCAAATCTCTACATCTACATGTGTGCTCATGTATATTTCCAAGAGGATACAGTACAAAAAAAAAAGACACAAGAGGAAAAAAAGGACACAAGAGATTTTTTTTTTCTTTCTTTTTTGGGTCACACCTGGCGATGCTCAGGGGTTATTCCTGGCTGTGCACTCAGGAATTACTCTAGGCAGTGTTTGAGACCATATAGGATGCCTGGGATTGAAAGGTCAGCCCCTACGCAAGGCAAATGCCCTCCCGCTGTGCCATCACCCAGGTCCCAGAAGAGACAAATTAAGCAAAGCATTCCAGTAGCTCGCCAGAGTGCTGAGGAGGTGCCAGGGCCAGAGCCGCATCTGTCCTCTGGATCTGGACGACGGGAGCTTGACACACGCTAACTGCTGCCCACATCTCAACCTGAGACGTATAATTTCTCTGGGACTCTCCTCACATGCTTCTAAGTAAAACTATTTTCTTCCATGGTTCATAGGGCTGGAGACCAAGCTCAAAGGGCCGAGTGCATGGCTGGCAGGCAGGACGGTCCCTAAGCACCACCAGGAGAGACCCATGCACAGAGCCAGGACAGCTACCAGGTCAGGCCCAATCAACCCCCCACACACACACACACAACACACACACACACAGACACACACACACTTTTATGATAATCTTGTAGACCGATCTTCTTTTTGTAATTAAAAAAAGGGCTGGAGAGATAGTATAGTGGGTAGGGCAATTTGCCCTACCACATGACCCCTGAACCCTGCCAGGAATAATTCCTGAATATAGGGCTCAGAGTTATCCCTGAATATCACCAGGTGTGGCCCCGAACCAAAATTAAACAAAAAAGTAAATACCTTCTTTTATAAAGAATGCTTATAGACCAAAAGTTAAAGACCAACTTCCTAAGTCTGAAAATCACTTGTATCACTTGTCTTCCCGTTGTTCATCGATTTGCTTGAGCGGGCACCAGTAACATCTCCATACGTCCTCAAGCTAGTGTAGCCCAAGGGCATCTGCTCATTCTAGGAACATGAAGAGCCTCAAACCATTCCATCAGGTCATGGGAATGAGGTCTATAATTGTTACTGGGTTTTGGGCATATCAAATACAACACGGGTAGCTTGCCAGGCTCTGCCGTGTAGGTGGTAAAGCCTACCACCTACACTACAGTAGTAGGCTCTCAGTTCGTGCATTTACTGATGAACCACAATGCGGAGAGATCGGTTTTTCTCTTGGGGCCGGAGCGATAGCACAGCGGGTAGGGCATTTACCCTGTTAAGTGGCCAACCTGGGTTCGATTTCCAGCATCCCATATGGAACCCCTGACCACTGCCAGGAGTAATTCCTGAGCGAAGAGCCAGGAGTAACCCCAAAGTCTAAAAATACCAAAAGAATATCAACAAGCCCTTCACAGAACCCTATGAGGATAAACAAACATCAGCCTCATTACTTACCAAATAATTGTCTAGACTCTGAAATGTCCATTTCTTTACCACTCTTTTCTTAACGCACCCCAAACACACTCCAGTCTCATCTCTTTTGTAAAACATGTAATTAGTGGCATCCATGTCACAGTATCCACTTTTATTTTCTTTTTGGGCCACACCCGGGAATGCTCAGGGGTTACTCCTGGCTCTGCACTCAGGAATTACTCCTGGCGGTGCTCAGAGGACCATAGGGGATGTCGGGGATCAACCCGGTTCGGCCACGTGCAAGGCAAATGCCCTACCTGCTGGACTATTGCTCCAGCTCCAGTATCTAATTTTCAAGCTCTCTTTTACTAAGATAAAAGTGTCAAAAACAGAACTTTAAAAGTCAAACTTCAGACTCTTAAATCCAAAGAAACGCATCTGCTACCAAACAAACTCCCTGGTGGTTTGCTTTTATCTTGGACTGGTTTCTCATGCCTCTGCTAGTTTTGTCCTTGTTCCTAGACTTCTACTGAAAGGAACGGTCTGTAGGTTTCTGCACATCCATAGGTTAAGTGGCTCAGCAGTGGCCGCTAAATGGACAAGTCGCCTGTCATCAGTAGTGAAGGAAAGAGCCATCTCTAAGCCACTGGTCTTATATAATATGTGCTTTCCTAATATCTACTTATGCACTTTCAAAAGACTTTTATTTGATAAATAATGCATGCTACATTTTACTGGGTTGAGAAAACCCCTAATGGGCCAATTATATCAAAGACAATTTATATGATATGCTTTAGGCTACTCAAAGTAGTGAGAGGGTCACTGAGGGTGTGTCTGGCCTATGGAGGCAGAGAAATCATTTGTGAATAAGAGAAAGACAAGTTGTTGAGGTATTTGAGAATTAGCTAACATCCCCAACTTCAACAACAAGTAGGAAAAATAACTTTGGGGGAGTTTTTTGAGTTTTATATATATATATTTTTTTTTTGGCTTTTTGGGGACCGTATGGGATGCCAGGGATCAAACATGGTCGGTTGAGTGCAACGACCTACCAGCTGTGCTGTCGCTCCAGCCTCCTTGGGGCGCTTTTTGGGTCACACCCAGCAATGCTCAGGGATTATTCCTGACTCTGCACTCAGGAATTAGTCCTGGTGGTGCTCAGGGGACCATATGGGATGCCAGGGATTCAACTCAGGTCAGCGGTATACAAGGCCAACGCCCTACCTGCTGTGCTATCTCTCTGGCCCCAGCAAGTAGAATTTGGTATACCTGCCTCAAAATCTAAATGATAGCTACATAACTATGGCTCAGTCCTTCCCATTCCCTTCCTACTGTAGGTTCTGCCCACCTCACCCTCTTCAGAAAGGCAGGACAGAGGTTCTGTATACTTGTCCCAGAGTCTGGATTCTGTGACAGGGCAGAATTTCCTTAGAGAGAAAAAATCAGAGGCCAGAGTGTACTGTGGGTAAGCAGGTTCCTTGCCTGCACCCTACCCAGGTTTGATCCCTAGCACCCCATTTTGGTTCCCCAAGCCCCGCCTGGAGTGATCCCCGAATAAAACCAGGGAGTAAGCTCTGCACTCTGCCAAGTATGACCCAACTCTCCACACACCCAAAAAAGAAAAAAAAAAAATCACTTCTCATCATTTTGCTCTCCTGCTTAATATCTGGTGAATCTCCAGTCTACATACACAAAAGCAGCTCTTTCAAACTGTGTTTAGCAAGTTATTTAATTTTTTGTTTTGTTTTTTAATTGGCCACACCCAGTTCTGCCCAGGGCTTACTCCTGGTTCTGTGCTCAGGGATCACTCCTGCTGATCCTTGGGGAACCATGGATTCGAACCAGGTGTGGCCAGGTGCAAAGCAAGCACCTGCTCACTCTATTATCACTCTGTACCCTTATTTATTAATCATACTGTGTTTAGTTTGGGGCCATCTCTTACAGTGCTGGGTGATCAGGAGACCGGGCAGTGTTGGGAGGGCACCGAACCAGAGTTCCCGTATGCAAAGCATGTGCTCCAGCCCTCTGGAAGTCACTGAACGTCTTCCATAATTTGATATTGATAATCTTTCCCACCTTATCTACCTGATCATAAAGGGCCTGCTAAGAAAACTGAGCTTTAGAGGAACCAGTACACACGCACCTGACAATGTGCAGCATGTGATGGAGGAAAAGAGAGTTGGGAAATCTAGTAAGAGGTGATGAAATCGCGAGGGTCACGCTGGGAAAGTGAGCCAGCCTGTAGCGACTTCAGCAGAGAAAGGGGTAATGTCACATAGGGATGTTTTTTCTTTCTGGTTTTGGGGGCCTGGTAATGCTTATGGGTCACTCCTGGCTCTGCACTCAGGAATTATTCCTGGTGGTGCTTGGAGGACTGTAAGAGATGCGGAGGATCGAACCTGGCTTCTTATTTGCGCAATCACTTGATCACTTGACATCCCATTATTCGTCGATTTGCTCGAGCGGGCACCAGTAACATTTCCATTTGACCCTATCACGTGCCAGTGTAGCCCAATGGCATCTGGTTGCTTCAGGAATACAAAGAGCCTCAAACCGTTCGTTCAGGGTCTTGGCGAAGAAGTCAGACCATCTTGTAGGTGGCGGCCACGTGATCTTTTGACATCCCGTGGGATCCAGTCGGTAATGGCTCTAGTCCAGTGGTCATCTCCAAATCACATTACATGTCCAGCCCATCTGATTTTCGATGCCTTGGCAAACGAGACAGCATTTAGGCAATATCTAGGAAAAAAAAAGACTGGGTCCCCTGGGAAGAACCAGAGCCACGGCAGAGCCTGGCAAGCTACCTGTGGTGTATTCAATATGCCAAAAACAGTAACAATAATGGTCATCATTCCCAATGAATGGAGACGTTACTGGCACCCGCTAGAGCAAATCGATGAACAATGGGAAGACAAGTGACAAGTGATCTAGGAAATCATTCAAGATTATTTCTAAGGGGCCAGAGAGATAATACAGCGGGGCTTGCCTTTGTAAGCAGCCAACCTGCATTCGATCCCCGGCACCGTGTATGGTCCCCCAAGTACTGCCAGGAAATGATCTGTGGGCAGAGCCAGGCGTAAGCCTTGAGCACTACCAGTGCTGCAGCCTCCAACCCCACCACACCTCAAAAAATATTATTTCTGGGGCTGGAGCGATAGCCCAGTGGGTAGGGTGTTTGCCTTGCATGCGGCATCCCATATGGCCCCCGAGCACCGCCAGGAGTGATTCCTGAGTGCAGAGCCAGGAGAAACCCCTGAGCATTGCCGGGTGTGACCCAAAAAGCAAAAAAAAAAAAAAAAAAAATATATATATATATATATATACATATATATATACACACATATATTATTTTTAAGGTCAATGAAAAGGTCGTCAAGCCAGACAAACCCCCACTCCATGAGGGCCTCCATTTTCCACATCCGGACTTCTCTCTCGTCAGACCTCCACCCAGCAGACCAGCCTATCAGCGCCCGGCTTGCGCGGCCGCGCGGTTCATCAATAAATGCTGGACTTAGAGATGCCTACAAGAGTATGCTACCTGCACGGCAGAGCCTGGCAAGCTACCCGTGTTGTATTTGATATATATGCCAAATACCAGTAACAATTATAGACTCATTCCGAATGGATTGAGGCTCTTTATGTTCCTGGAGCAAGCAGATGCCTTGGGCTCTACTAGCATGAGACAGGACATATGGAGATGTTACTGGGGCCCGCTCGAGCAAATCGATGATGAACGGGAAGACAGTGTTTTCAGTGTTTTCAAGGTCAATGAAAAATGGTATCAAGGAGACTGTCAGTGGTCAAAAAAGAAGAACTGAGGATAACAAGTCCATTTTGCGCCTGGGAATTTTGTTTCAGGATCTCCCGGCACTCAGGAGTGGCATGAAGAACAGGTCTCCGGATACCCACCGGGTGTGGGGCGAAGCCATTTGAACTCTCCCCTCAGCCCCTAGTTTGGGAAACTGTTGAGCCACTGGTTCCGAGCACAGGTGAAAGGGTGTGTGGTGTCGGATCCACCTACTAGCACGGCCTCACTCAGGTGACCATGAGGCTGCAGGGACAGCTGAGGGCCTGCACTTGCTTCCTAAGTGGGGCCCCAATGTGGTCCCCAGCACCGCCCCAGGGCAGAGCTTGGAGCAGCCCCTAGCAAGCTGGTGTGGCCCAAGCCCTTCCCACTAAAATCCTTGGAGACAGCACAGGGCAGACACCGGCTCAGACCGGGTAAGATTTGGGGGTCACTAGCACAGCAGTTAGCGCCAAAGCAGCAGAGCGCAGCATTGGGCAAGGTCCCAGGACCCAAGAAGAGAAGGGCTGAAACAATATTCAGGGTCTCCCCGACTAGTTTGGATATGGAGAGTTTCCCCATTCTGAGGCCGGGCACTTGCCTTTCACGTGGCCAACCAGGTTTGATCCCTGGCATCCATATGGATAGTTATCCCTAAGCATCACCAGGAGTGATTCCTAAGGCTGGAGTAACCCCTGAGCACTGCCCAGTGTGGCCAAAATCAATCAATCAATCAATCAAACAAACAAAAAGACGCTATTCATCCTAAGAAAAATATGATTCCCTCCGCCCGGGTGTTTTTCCGCGCACTGTACAACTTCCCACGGCCTGTTCCGAGAAAGCTGCGACCCTGATCTCGGGAGCCGGGACCAGTCACCCCCGAAAGCGCACACTGTCCCTCCCAGCCGCGCCCCTGCTCGTGCGAGCTCGACCCTGAGACCGTGGAAGATGCGCGAGGTCCTTTAGCTTGTGCGCTCTGGGGGTCACACCAGGGCGGCCCCGTGTGGTGTTGGGGGGAACCCGGGTCTCCGCCTCCGGGATCAAGGTCTTCCTTGGTTTGCAGGATTCCTCAGGACAGATCCCAGAAGGGTCCCGAGGGAGGCGCAAGATCCTTCCCCCCACGCCACCCCGACTCGTGGCCCCCTCCACCAGCCCCACATCTGCGGGCCCCCACTCACTCATCCCGTCCTCTCGACACACGTGGGTCTTATTAACCCTTCCCCCGCCCAGTGAAGGCCCCCCCACCTTCCTCCTCGACCACTCAACGCCTCCCGCACGGGCCAGCAGTAGAGACAAAATACCTTCAGTCTCTCTGCGGCCAGACACTCAGTCTCCGCGGGGCGCCCCGCCTCTCGGTGAGTCCGGGGATGCCAGCCGGAGAGGCTACCGGAAGTACGGGCTCCGAGCCTCGGATTGGCCAGCGGTGGCCCGGCAAGCTGCGCGATCATGCTTTTTATTGGTTCTTTCTGATATCATGCGTGGATGGGTCCTTCCCACTGGCCAATGAGCGCCAGCTTTTGCGCACGGATTTCTGGGCATTGTAGTCTCCTTTCGCCTTCCCGTACTGAGCTCGCGCCGCCACAATTTCTCCCTTATTTAGGAGTTAGTACCCTGTTACTGACAGTTTTGTAAAATTATAAATCACGGGCAATAAATAAAATGTAAAAAATAAAATATAGGTTTAGCTTTAAAAAAGAAAGACTGCTTTGAGGGTCGGAACGCCAGTGCAGCAGGTACTTACCTAGTCTTGTAAGCAGCCAACCCAAATTCAATCTCCGCAGACATAGAGTGGAATGATCCCTGAGTCACGCTGCGTGTGGTCCAAACAAACAAACAAACAAACAAACAAACAAATTTTATTTTAAACAAAAATTAGGTTTAGCACCTCTCCCACTTCTTATTTACTCTAAGTTTAAAGAGGAGTCCCGGGGCTGGAGCGATAGTTCGAGTCTCAGCATTCCACGTGGTCCCCGAGCAGTAGTATCGCCTAGTGTTGCCCCCAAAAAGTAATACTAACAGAAAATATAATAAAAATTACCCCCCAAAATTCTCTACAGGGAGGAGAGGATTGAGAGGAGGAACTCTCTCAAGTGTTGGTATTAGAAGGTTGTATGCCATATATTAGCATGTTGTAAATCACGGTGCCTTTTCTCCTTTTGGGGGGTCTGTTTGGGCCACACCTGGCATTGCTCAGGGGTTACCCCTGGTTCTACACTCAGTAATCACTCCTGGTGGTGCTCAGGGATCATACAGGATCCAAGGATCCAACCCCTGTCAACCGCATGCAAGGCAAAGGCCCAACCTAGTGTTGCGTAGCTCCAGCTCCTATGGATAACTTTTTTTTTAAATGCAGGCACTAGTGTAGAGATAGCACAGCTGGCAATGTGCTTGCCTTGCATGCAACCCATTGGGGTTCGATCCCCAGCATCCCATATGGTCCCTGGGCACTGCCAGGAGTGCTTCCTGAGAGCACAGCTGGGGTGGTCCAAAACTTAAAATAAAGAAATATCATTTAAAAGTATGTGCCTGATGGGGCGGAGAGATAGCACAGCAGGTAAGGCGTTTGCCTTGCACACGGCCGACCTGGGTTCAATTCCCCAGCATCCCATATGGTCCCCTGAGCGCCGCCAGGAGAAAATCCTAATTGTAGAGCCAGGAGTAACCCCTGAGTATTGCCAGGTGGGCCCAAAAAGCCAAAAAATAAAAAAGTATGTGCCTGCATTTTAAAAACAGTGCCTACATTCATTAAGTCATCTATATACAAACTAATTTTAAGTAATCCCTAGTTCTCTTTAGAGTAGCTTAAACCTGAAAGACTGCTGGACGCCTTAGAGCCACCTCTGGGAAATTAGATGCTGCAACTCCATACAGTTCCCATCACCTTTGTTCAAGAAAACAAGCCCTTGGGGATGCAGCTGAACGGAGTGCAGTGGTAGAGGACACGCTGTGCACTCAAGAGTACCGAGTTCTACTCCTGGTACCAAGTACAAGAATAAACCTTAAAACAGACACAGCCACTCCTTCTCGGGGCATGTCGATGACCACCGGGCTATCACACTTGAGTAACAGGTGCCGGAGAAACAGAGAAATGGTGCAAGAACACTTTGAGAGCCGACTCTGGACACGTTGCTTGGGTTTTTCTTTCAAAGCCACTTGTCAAAATTATACCTTCACAGTATTTTTTGGAATTATGTAGGAAAGGGTGTGTGTGTGTGTGTGTGTGTGTGTGTTTAGAGTCCTAGTCATTCTTCAGTCAAAGCTATGTTCTCCAAAAATACTTTCTGTATTCCCTTTCTTCGTCAAGACCCTGAAGGAACGATTTGAGGCTCTTCATATTCCTGAATCAACCAGATGCCATTGGGCTACATTGGCACGTGATAGGGTCCAATGGAAATGTTACTGGAGCCCGCTCGAGCAAATCGATGAATAACGGATTCAAGTGATTCAAGTGATCAAGTGATTCCCTTTCAGGCAGGTGAAGAAGATCTGATGTAAAGTGTTCAGGAGAGAAACCGTTCATTCATTCATCCAACAGCATGAATTGCTTCACTCTGAAACTGTGTCCAATCCATCAAAAAATTAAATTCCTTAGGGGGCCGGAGAGATAGTCCAGCAAGTAGGGAGTTTGCCTTGCACGGTCAACCCAGGTTCGATCCGGGGCATTACATATTGTCCCCTGAGCACTGCCAGGAGTAATTCCTGAGGGGCAGAGCCAGGAGTAACCCCTGAGCATTGCCAGGTGTGACCTCCCCTCCAAAATAAATAAGGTTGTTTAAAATATTAATTCCTTGGTTATAAATCTGTCTTAATTTAAATAGCAACCCAAGGTTCAACTCTTTGTCTTGGCCCATTTGTCTCAGGGTCAGAAATTTCCAGGTGGTGAAGAGGACTTTAAGAGTGGGTCAGGGGGCTGGAGTGATAGCACAGCAAGGAGGGCATTTGCTCACTGCCAACCTGGGTTTGATCCTCAGCATCCCCCAAGCACTGCCAGGAGTAATCCCTGATCATTCCATAAAGAAAAATAAAATCAGTAAGTATAGTGGGTCATGCTGGGTCAGAAATGCGTCTCTTTCTCCCTCTCATCTCCGCCTTCCACTCCACCCCACCAGCTGGCTCCTACAGCCTCACTAGCAGACTCCGATCCTAGATCCTAGATCCTAGCAGCCTCGCTAGCACAGGCACCTCTCTGGGCTTTCATAACATTCTCAACTCCATGGCAAAGGGTGTGTCTAGTTAAAAGGATGAGTTTGTTCCTCCCCCACTTCCCCTCAGTGGAGTGAGATTGACAGCCCAGAGCTGAGTGCAGAGTAGGTGCTAGAAATGTGATCAACAAATAAATAAACAGATGGCTGGCTGGACAGACAGATGGATAAATGGATAGATAAAATGGGTAGAAGCGTAGATGCAGGGGTGGGTGGGTGAATAGATGATGGGCGGGTGAGTAGATGGATGGATGAGAATGAGGGGTTGGGTGGATGGATGAACGGATGTGTGGGTAGGTGAATGGGTGGGTTGGTGGATAGAGAGTGGACGATCAACGACTGGGTGGGTAGGTGGGTGACAGATGGGTGAATGGGCAGGTGGGTAAGTGAGTGGATTGGTGGCTATATAGATTAATAGGCGGGTGGATGGAAGGATGGGCAGGTGGATGGATGGAATGGTAGATGAATGAATAAATGGATGGGTGGATGAATGAATGGATTAATGAATAGACAGGCGGATGGTGACTGGATGAAGGATAGGTGGGTAGGTGGTGGGTGGATGGATGGACGGACAGGTGGTGGATGGGTGGAAGGAGGGGTGTGTGGGTGGATGGGAGCAGGGGTGGATGAATGAGTTGGTGGATGGATAAACGGAAGATGGGTGATGTGTGGATGAATGGTAGATGAGTGGACGGATGGAGGGGTGAGCGGATAAGTGGGTAGGTGGGTGGATGGTGAGTGGGTGGATGGAAGTATGGTTGGGTGGATAGTGGGTGTACAGGGTTATGAATGGGTGGATAAATGGTGGGTGCATGGAAGGATGGACAGTGGGAGGAAGGATGGATGGACAGCTGGGTGGACGGATGGAAGGATGGGTGGATGGGAAGGTAGTGGTGGGTGGGTAGATGAACGGGCTCCTACAAGCCTCCTTCACCATCCCCCACCCCCCCAGTCAGGGGTTAATGATCACGAGTCTAAGCCGGCTCTGGAGTCAGGTGCCCCCGCCGCCTGCCCCCTCCCCCCCCCCGGCCGCGCCCGGGCGGACCCACCTCACCCGCGCCCCCGCCCCCGCCCGCGCCCCCTTAGCCACTCCCCGCGCAGGTCCCCACTCCAGCCGCACCTCCTACGGCGCTGCAGTGGCGCGGGAGGCAGCCGGAGCTCCAGCGGGGCCGCGGCTGGGTCGAGCCGGGTCTGGGCAGCAGCGGGGACCCTCGGAGGCGGGGCCAGCGGGACCGCGATGGGCGTGGAGATCGAGACCATCTCCCCGGGAGACGGTACCGGGCGGCGGGGCCGGGAGAGGAGGGGTCCCGGGCGGAGCCGGATGGTCTGGGGGTGTCAGTGGGAGCTGGGACCCGGGGGCAGCAAGAGGAGTCCCCGGACGGGGTTGCTGGGATTCTGTCTGGGACTCGATCCCCCACCAGCATTCCTAAGGAATCGGAGGCAGCGGCTGCAGGTGGGGGTCTCGGCCCGGGGCCCTGGCACGTCCCCGCCGCGGTTGGAAACGCTGGTTTTGCCCCCTGCTCCCTATTCTCCCAGGGCGGGTTTGAACTCCGCTGCCCCTGCCCTACCGGGCTAACTCTGCAAAGAGCAGAGAGGACCGGAATTGGGGGCTCTCCCTGGCGGAGACGAGCCCTCCCGGCGCGCCCCGCACGCCCCAGCCGGTCTGGCGGGGAGACGCGCGCCCGCCGCCGCCCCTGCGTCTCGCCGGGTCCTCGCCGCCCCTAGCCTCCCGGCCGCCGCCCGGCCCGGGATCGCTAGCTCGTCTGCACGCTGACGACCCCCAAACTTAAACCTCCAGCCGGCCTCGGGCGTGAGTTCATGGCGTGCACCCAGCGGCAGCGCGACCCCGCCTGGGTGGTCCCTTCAAGCAGTTCTCAGGCTTCCCTTGTGCCTGCGCCCGCTCCCCCGCACGCCTCGCGGCGGGTCCTGGCTCCAGCTTCTGACACCCGCTCGGGACCCCAGGCATCGCCGTGTGCCCCGGGTCTGGGCGTGAAAGGCAGAGCTGGCGGTTTCTCTAACAGAGCTTCAGCCCGACAGAGGCACCCCCAGACTGAGGTTTGACAGGCAGACGGCGTCAGACAGGAGCCACACGAATGGGAGCGTCTCAGATCCCTGTTAAACAGGATCCCCCAGTGAGCGTGCATGGGGGTACCGTCTGCTCGGCTTGCCTGCGGGACCTGGCTCAGGGGCGCCGAAACCGGCTTCGCTAGGGCTGTCTCCTTCCCAACCTTCCCCACCCCCCGGCCCGCCCCCTGCCCCTTCCGTTCCCTCTGCCCTAGAGTTGAACGGGCTGGAGCCCGCGTCCTTCCCTGGAGCCAGGGGACTTCCAGCTCTCAGAGTCTCTCCTCTCTGGCCAGACACAGTGGCCGTTTTCTTTCGAGGTGGGGCCTTCCAGGCAGTGTTACGGAACTGTGCTCTGCTGAGGGTCTGGCCTGGAGGGGTTTGGCAATATAGAGGTAGATGAAAACAGCTGCTTCCGCGCTCCCGCCCTTGGTTGGGGTGGGGGTCATTTCGTTGAGAGAGAGAGAAGTCTTGGGAAAGCCTGGAGCAGTCTGGCCTTCTGCTTGCATCCTTGAATCAATGGCAGAGTCTGATGGGGCCTGTCTATCATGTACAAGTAATATTCACAAACAAATCTCCAACGCCAGCAAGCCTGCCTCCCTGCTGGGAAGGTGCTTGGAGGAGTCCTCTTAACTGTTGGGTTGTTTTGGTTTGCTTTGCTTTGGTTTGCTTTAGTTTGCTTCGGTTTGGTTTGGTTTGGGGGCCACACCTGACAGTGCTCAGGGGTTACTACTCCAGGCTCTGCATTCAGGAATAACTCCCCGAGGTGCTCAGGAAACCATATGGGATGCTGGGGTTTGAACTCAGGTCTACAGCACGCAACACAAGGACCCTGCCTGCTGTCTCCAGCCACACTCCCGTTAAGCTCTTCCTCCGTCTCCCAGCCCGGACACCAGCTCCTGGTTTCCCTGCTTCCTTGCCTCCTGTTGGGTGTGGCCCCCACCTCGCTCCCCATACTCATTTTCCCCACCTCAGCCGAGGATGCTCTGGGATGCTCATGTGGCCTTGTCTCTTGCCCAGGCAATAAATGTTTTTGGTTTGTTTTTGGCGGGCGTGAGGGGGGGGTGAGGCACACCTGGTAATGCTCAGGGCTTACTCCTGGGTCTGTGCTCAGCAATCACTCCTGGCTAGCTCGGGGTCCCATGTGGGGTGGTGGGGATGAACCCGGGTTGGCTGCAGACTAGGCAGGTTCCTACTCACTGGACTATTGTGCTGATTTCCTTTTTGCTTTTTGTGGGGTGACACACCTGGGCTGTATTCAAGGCGTACTGTGGGCTTTGCACTCAGGAAGCACTTCTTGGTGGGGCTTAGGGGTGCTGGGAATCAAAGCTGTGTTGGCTGTATGCAAGGCAAGCCCCCCACCCCACCAACTGGCTCTCTGGCCTAAGGAAGTAAATGTTTTCCTTTGTCTTTTTCCTTAAACTCCGTTGTTTACAAATGTTCATTTTAAGGCAGTAACTATTTTAATGAGAGCTTGGAAGGTAGCTCAGTGGGAAAGCATTTTCAGTTCCTAGCTAAAGCCCTGGGTTCAATGCCCAGAACTTCTCACCCCGAAACACACCGCCACCAACACACACACACACACACACACACCATGCGCGAATCTTCCATCTCCTAATGTCACCTGTGATTTAGCTTCCTGTCACTGCCAGTCCCTTCCCTCCTAACCTTTTCCCCAGCTTTAGCTGCCTGAAGGTGGTTAAACACACCGGTTATTCAGCAGTATTAGGTGAGTGAGTACTGTTTGGTAGGCCCCCAAGGCTATGGCAGCGCTCCACACTGAGGCAGGGGCCAGTGGTTTGGGCCACACCTGGTGGTCCTCAGAGATGAATTCTGTCCCTGTGCTCAGGGATCACTCCTTGGCAGTGCTCAGAAAACTGTACACAGTGCCAGGGGTCAGATGGGACTTACCCCTGCCAGGCAAGGGCCATACGCCTGTGCTGTCTCTCCAGCCCTGAGATCTTCTAATTCCCTCTTCCCGGATTATCTTATTGCTTCCTCTGACAAAAGACTGATCTTCGAAGATCCTGTCTAGCCAGATCCTCTTCCTTTTTCCTGACACCCTTGGCTCAGTGATGAGCTTGGAGAGCTTTACTTCCCACCCACCCCCCATCTTTAAAATTCCACCCAGACTCCCCCTCTGCCGCCGAGCCTCATCCACTCAGATGTCTATTCTGCCTCCTGGCTGCCACCCGCACGGATCTGTCTTCCCGGCCGCCCATCTCCGCAGCTTGCTCCATCCTCTATCCAGCTGCCCACACAGCCAGAAAACCCCAAGCACCCTCCTTGTGTTCGCTCGCCTTCCTTTTCAGCCTGGACCAGTCACCCCCATTAGCTCACCCCTTCAGCCCGCCTTCCAGAACCGATCTCTGCTAATTCTGCTCTCTGCTCTGCTGCCATCCTTGTTAATTCAAGCCATCATTGATTTCCTGTCTAGATTATGGCAACAGGCGCCGGGCCGTCCGTCCCGCATGCCACAACAAGAGAGAGTTTATAAAATCTTAATTCAGATTATGTCATTCTGTTCCAGCCCCTCCGGTGGCTTTTCTATTGCACTTCGAGTTCATTCTGCTCTGCAGGCCCTGCCAGGCCCTGCCTGATGGGCTCTTTCTCACTCTTTCCTCCCTCCCTTCTCCCTGGCACCGTGCCTCATTTCTGTTCTGCAAATGCACCCATCGCTCTCCTGCCTCCCTGCGTGTGCTCTCGCTGCTCTGTGCAGCAGGGCTCTTCCCAGCATCACACTCCCCGCTCAAGGCTATGTTGAAGCATCATCCTCTGGCTATCCGGACCTCTCGGGGCTGCCCTTTCTATAGTTTTGGTTTTGGGCCACACCCACGATGCTTAGAGCTTCCTCCTGGCTCTGGGCTCAAGGATCGCTCCTTGCCGTGTTCAGGGGACTGTATGTGGTGTCAGGGATGGAGATAGGGTGGCCGTATGCAAGGCAAGGACCTTAACCCCTGGACTATCTCTCCCGCCCAGAACTGTCCTTTCTAAAACAGCTTGTCATACCATTGTGTCGCTCTTTATCTATCTTTGTTCTGTCTTTAGGTAACCAATCCCAGTCTGTGAGGATTTTTTAGGGGCTTTATACACACACACACACACACACACACACACACAGATTTTGAGTATTGTTTATTTCCCTCCCAAACAATAGGGATTTGGGCTGGGGAGATGGAAATGGCTCCAGGACTTACATCCTTTTGCATGTGGGAGCAACAGATTTGAGCCCTACCTGGTCTTCTAAGCAATGGAGTAGCCTGCAAGTGACCAAAACCAAAACCAAAGCCAAAAGAAGCCACAAAAGAATAAGAGCCATATATGTGTGTGTATATATATACACACACATATACTATATATAGTATATATATATACATACATATATATATGTATATAGTAGAGCCTGGCAAGCTACCCATGTCATATTTGACATCCCAAATACCAGTAACAATTATAGACCTCATTCACATGACTTGACGAAATGGTTTGAGGCTCTTCATGTTCCTGGAGTGGGCAGATGCCCTTGGGCTATCTCTCATGTGACAGGACATATTGAGATGTTACGGGTGCCCGCTCGAGCAAATCGATGATCTACAGGAAGACAGTGATATGGTTCTTGGCTATATCCCTAAAATTAGGCCCTAGCCTGGCACAAGTACTTCGTAAACATTTGTGAATAATTATGTTTCTTCATCTTTTATTATTATTATTTTTTGCTTTTTGGGTCACACCCGGTGATGCTGAGGGGTTACTCCTGGCTCTGCACTCAGGAATTACTCCTGGCAGTGCTCGGGACACATATGGGACGCCAGGGATCGAACCCAGGCCGGCACAGGCCAGCCGCATGCAAGGCAAACGCCCTACCCGTTGGGCTATCGCTCCGGCCCTGTTTCTTCATCTTTGAGTCCAGTCACTACCTGGATGAGAATCTGGTTTTGTTCTGCGGTCCTGGGAGCAGAACCCAGAGCGTCGCCGAGTGCGGCAAGCTCTGCCCAGCCCCAGTCACTTCGCAGCTTTGCTCGCTCCATGCTCAATCCCCAACCTTCCCTGCACACTTGCTTGTCGCTCTGCGTATCTGGAGGCTGCTGTAGACCCAGCAAAGAGTGCGCTGTCAGGAAATGTTTGTAGGCTACTAGAGGAAGGTAAAAGAGAATCAGAGACTGCAGGAGAAGCAGACGAGGGTGGCAGTGAGAAAAGCAGGGGACCTGAGTTTGAGTATGGACCCGGGAGCCGGAGGCCGGCTACAGCCCATTGCATGGATGAGGACCTGTGGCACATGGCAAAGACCACTCGGACCCCGGCACACTTGAAGCTCTCAGATCTCTTTCCCCAGTGCCCGATTCATTCATGTCTCCCTATTTCTCCTGGCAGGAAGGACATTCCCCAAGAAGGGCCAGACGTGCGTGGTGCACTACACAGGTAGGCCTTGCTCTCTCCGCTGCATCCGGACATGCCTCCCGAGCAGGTGTCCCAGTGGTCTGCCCGGCCAGGTCCAGCCTCATAGGTCGCCACATCCCCCTATGACTAGCTCGTCCTCATGGGAGCGGTGCATGGGATGCACAGGGCTAACCCCTCCTTGATTCTGCCAGCAAAGGCAATCTGGGGCACCCGTCACCTACAGAGCCAAGCACTGCCATGGCAGTTCCCTCTGCTCGAGCATGGTGGCGCCTGGCCTCTGGTTGTCTAGTGTTTGGAAACACTCTAAGTTTTGAGAACACTGACTGTCCCATTCTTTCTCTGTTTCTGTCTGTCTTTATCTCTGTCTCTGTCTCTGTGTCTTTCTCTTTGTTTTTTCGGCCACACCTGGCAATGCTCAGGGCTTATTCCTGTCTGCATTCAGGAATTACTCCTGGCAGTGCACGGGTGGGGAATGGGGGCCCATATGGGATACCGGGGATCAATCCGGCTTGTAAGTGATGTGCAAGGCAGGTGCCTTCCCCACTGTTTTAACCCTGGGGCCCCTCTGAATTTTTTTTCAGCCATGACCTATGCAATTCAGCCCCCTCTCACTGAACTGCAGTCACAGATGCTGTGGGCGTGGGTGCTGCCCAGGCGAAGGGGGAGGATGACCTTCTTCCCTGGCAGTGGGGTGTGGAGAAGAGAAAAGTCACCCAGAGGCTCTGCAGGGGGTGAGGGCGAGCACCCGTGCTCCTGGTGGAGGAGGCCCTGCAGACCGTGGGATGGGCTGGGAGCTTGCAATGTGCTTCCTTAGGGCAGGACCCGGCAGGGGCTGGAGCCGAGAGCAGGGAAGCAAGACCTGCTGCCTTGTGACCTGCTTCCCAATGTGGCAAACGCGGTGACAGCCACTTAGCAGACAGCAGGCTAGTTTCCTCGCGAGGACACATTCAGACGGGGCCGTTTTTAGCAATTCACCGGGCCAGTGTGAAGTGCCAGGTTGGCTTTCAGCAGACGGTGTGGGTATTTCTCAACAACGGTGTGCGAGCCGCTGACGTCAGAGAGCCAAAGCTCTGTTTTAGCTCCCCGGGACGTGGCCTGATTGCTCCACGTCCTCTGGGGCCGCTGACCTCTGGGATTGATTTTATCTGCTCGACATTTGAGACAGATCAGTACTTATCAAGTTATGGAAGCTGAATATCCTTTTGCAGACTGTTCACAATGCCCCAGCATGCAGGTGATGTGCCGTCAGCAGGCATTGGCTGCAGAGCAGTCTGGCTTGGGAGGGACATCAGGAGGGGGTGGGGTGGGGATCAAGCCCACAGAGATAGCACTGGGGTTAAGGCATTTGCCTTGTACGCAGCCAACCTGGGTTTGAATCCCAGCACCATATATGGTTCCCTAAATCCCATCTACAGGAGTGATACCATAGCACAGAGCCTGCTGTAACCCCTGAACACAGCCAAGGTATGGCCCAAAGACCCCAAAAGAAAGATACTGTTTTCATTAGGAATATAATATTCAGGACTGGCGCAATAATACAGCACGTAGGGAGTTTGCCTTGCATGTGGCTGATCCTGGTTCAGTCCCTGGCATCCCATATGGCCTCCTGAGCACCACCATGAATAATTTCTGAGTGTAGAGCCAGGAGTAATCTCTGAGCACGCAGGGTATGACCCAAAAGGCAAAAAGGAAGGAGGGAGGGAGGGAGGAAGAGAGGGAGGCAGGGAGGAAGAGAGGGAGGAAGGGAGAGAGGGAGGGAGGGAGGGAGGGAGGGAGGTGATATTCAGGGACTGGAGAGATAGTACAGCAAGCAGAGCACTTGCCTTGTATGCAGCCTAACCAGGCTCGATCCCTGATATCCCATATGGTCTCTGAGCAGAGTCAGGAGTAATCCCTGAGCATTGCATTGTGGCCCCAAAACTAAAACATATATATGTGTATATATACATATATATACACATATATGTGTATATATGTGTATATATATACACACACACATATATAATATGTAATTCATTAAAATAACAATCGCATTGATAATCAGGTAGTCACAGGATTGAGAGAACTTTAGCTGGTGGTGACCAAGGGCAGTTCCTGGCTCAGTGCTTTGGCATTGCTTCCAGAAGGCCGTGCAGTGAGGGGCCTGAGCCTCTTTCTGCTCAGAAAGCATGTGCTCCAATCCTTTGAGTTATCTCCCTTGCCCTGCACATTTGACTTGGGGGGTACCACACCAGGCTGTGCTTAGGGCTTACTCCCTAACTCAGATCAAGGACGACATTCAGTACCAGGGATTGGACCTGGAGCAGCTGGAAGCGAGCCACTGCTTTCCCTGCATTTTACCTTTCTGGTCCCAGCTTTTTTCTCTTCTGGTGCTGGGAATCAAACCGACACACGCAGCGCTAATGACATGTTGACGTGTATGTCTACCGTTGAGCTACGTTGCCAGCACCGGACAGCATATTTTAATAGCGGGATTATATTTAGGAACAAAATTAATTACAAGCTTATTTGTGGCCTTGCCAGGTAGTGCTCAGGGGCTACTCCCAGCTCTGCTGTTGGAGCTGCGGCTGGCAGTGCTCAGGGGACCAGGTGATGCTGGGGACGGAGCCTGGGACTTCTGTAAGCAAAGTATGTCCTCAGTCTGTTAAACTATCTGACCCTGCTTACAATTTTTTTCCAAAATCTTCCTTTCCCCATAAAGGGTTCCTTAGCATGCCCACAACCAACAATTCTGGCTCTTTCCTTCATTTTTATATTTGGACACACTTCCCTCCTTTAGAGTAGATTAAGAAAAGACTTGGGGGCCGGAGCAATAGCCCAGCGGGTAGGGCGTTTGCCTTGCATGTGGCCGGCCCATGCCGGCCAGGGTTCGATTCCCGGCATCCCATATGGTCCCCCGAGAACCGCCAGGAGTGATTCCTGAGTGCAGAGCCAGGAGAAACCCCTGAGCATTGCCGGGTGTGACGCAAAAAAAAGAAAAAAAGAAAAGACTTGGTACTTGCAATTATAAACTCTTTGGGGAGGGTTTGCTAGCTCTGTGCTCAGGGGACCAGATGGGGTGCTGGGGATCAAACCCAGGTCACTGTAATATCTCTCCAGTCCATAATCATAAACTTTATAAATTAAATATAAACGTTGGAGTCGGAGCAATAGCACAACAAGTGGAACACTTGCCTTGCATTCAGCTGAATCAGGTTCGATCCCCAGCATCCCATATGGTTCTCCGAGCACTGCCAGGAGTAATTCCTGAGTGCAGAGCAAGGAGTGATCCCTGAGCATGGCCAAGAATGGCCCAAAGACAAACAAAATTAAATATAAATATAGCAGAAGACATAATGTAGTAGGAGGCAAAAATCTTAGACTTACGTCTTATACCTCAAGAATTTTTTTACGGGGTCGGAGCGATAGCACAGCAGGTAGGGCATTTGCCTTGCATGTGGCCAACCTGGGTTCAATCCTTGGCATCCCATATGGTCCCCCGAGCACCGCTGGGAGTGATTCCTTAGTGCAGAGCCAGGAGTAACCTCTGAGCATTGCTGGGTGTGACCGCCCCAAAAAAAGCAAAAATGAAAAAGTTTTTTTTCCATTGTGATCACATCTATAGAAACATACACATCAACATGTCAGATTTTTCTAGTACCCCAAAGGAGTCTCCCTCAGGCACCTCTCAGTCATTCTTCCCTTAAGTATTATTTTGGTTTTTGAGCCCCACTTGCTGTGCTCAGGGCTTCCTCCTGGCTCTGCACGCAGGGATCACTCCTAGTGGGGCTCAGGGCACCAACCATCTAGGGTGCTGCAGATGGAACCCAGGTCAGCTGCATGCAAGGCAAGTGTCTTACCCAAGCTACTATCTCTCTGGCCCCTGTATTTATAATTATGGCTCCTAATAATTATACCATTCCTCTGTTATTCCATCTCCTGACTCTTATCTTCAGGGATTGGCTTTGCCTGTTTTTCAAATACACATCGATAGAATTATTGTGTAGATACTCTTTTGTATTTGACGTATTTTTACAAAATAATGAGATTTATTTATAAATTTATAAGTCTTATAAATAAATGAGATATATTTATGAGATTTACCCTGACTGGGTTCTTCTTGTTCCCTTTCTGTATAGTTCATGATGTGGCTATACTGTAGCTAAGCATTTGGGTTGTTTATTGGTTTTGGTGATTAGGAATCTTGTCGATTCCTCTTGTGCACACACATGCACATCCCAGAAGCCGGCTTTCCAGGTTCCAGGGTAAGATCTGTGTTCAGCTCAGCTGTCTGAACAGCTTTCCAAATGGGCTGTGTGGGTTTCTCCTTCCACCAGCAAAGAATGAGAGTTTTATTTCCTGCAACTTCATCAGCCCTTGGTACTTTCAGGTGTGTTTGCTGCTGCCCTTTGGCTTTTGCTGGGTCAGGGACTAAACTCAGCTCTCATGCCCATACGGCATACGCTTTGCTGCTAAACTCACCCCAGGTGGTTCTGCTTCCTTTCCGACCCGCTCTGACAGGTGCCCAGTGGCATGTCACTGTCCTGTTCTGTTTGTTTGTTTGTTTTTCTCTTTTTGCATGACCTCATGCAAGGCAAGTGCCTTACCTGGCGCTACATTATCTCTCTGGCTGTCCTTGTGATTTTTGATTTCATT
Organism: Cryptotis parvus; assembly: GCA_021461705.1. NCBI lineage: Eukaryota > Metazoa > Chordata > Mammalia > Eulipotyphla > Soricidae > Cryptotis > Cryptotis parvus. Next base: position 45,526 of record JAJIBD010010292.1, on the reverse strand, counting down.
GCCCTCAAGACTGAACTCAAGTATCTTTGCCATGTGCTTCCTGGCTATTTGATTTGTTCTTTTATTTACTCAGATGTCCGTTGAAAAATAACTAGTCTCTGCTCTCCTCTCTCCCTTTCCTCTCTCCCCTAAAAAGAAAAGAAAGATTAGATTGTCATTAATAAAAAATTATTTCTTAAAGGGGGTAACAGTTGGAAATCTCTGATTAAACCCATTCTAAACATGTTCCATGTTATTTATAGCCATTTTATCCTCTTATTGGCATTTTTTCCGGGTGGGGGTGCACACCCAGCAGTGCTCAGGGCTTACTCCTGCCTCTGTACTTAGGGATCACTTGAGGGACCGTCCTTGGTGCCAGGATAGAGCCCGGTCGACTGTGTGCAAGGCATGTGCTTCATCAGTTGTCCCAGCTCTCTTATTTTATGGTATCTTTTTTTTTTGGGGGCGATCCTACAAGTGCTCAAGGTCATTACTGGTGGTGCTCATAGGACCATGCAGCGCCAGGAATCAAACTCAGCAATCCAACATGCAAAGCTTTTATACCAGCCCTTGGACCTACCTCCCTGGCCCCAGAAGTTTTTTATTTTTTGTTTTTCAGTTTGTTTTGGGGCCACATCCAGTTGTGCTCAGGGTTTGCTCCTGGATTTTTGTTCAGGAATCACTCCTAGCAGGCTCAAGGACCACATAGGGTTCCAGGGGCCAAACTCGGGTCAGATATGTACACGGCAAACACCTTACCCACTGTACTATCTCTCTGGCCCAGAAGATTTTTATTCTAATAAAGTTTTACTTGTAACTTTGTTCTTTATAATTACTACTTTTTGTGCTCAATTGAGAACTCTTTGTCTATTTTTTGGGGGTCACACCTGGTGATGCTCAGGAGTTACTCCTGGTCGTACTCAGGGATCATATGGGATGCCTGGGAATTGAACCTGGGTCAGTCGCATGCAAGGCAAATATCTTACCTGCTGGACTATTGCTCTGGTCTCTCTTTGTTTCCTATTATTATTATTTTTTTTTTTTTTTTGCTCTTTAGGTCACAATGCTCAGGGGGTTACTTCTGGCTCTGCTTCTGGCAGTGCTCAGGGGACCACATGGGATGCCAGGGATCGAACTTGGGTCAGCCACATGCAAGACAAGTGCCCTACCCACTGGACAATTGCTCTGGCCCCATGTCTCCTATTTTTCTGAGGAAGAGTTATTTCCTGCTTTATAATTAGGTCTGTAATTCATCTGGAACGAATTTGTATATGTAGGTGAAGGTTCAGTTTTGTCCTGGATGGTTGTGCAATTGATAAACAAATACACAATTGTTGGCCACAACAAAACAACCCAGGAAATCTGCTTCAGGTCTACCTGGCTTGTTTGAACTGGCAACAGGAGAGAAATAGAAATTGGGGCCTGAGCAAGTCCATTTTGTTTGTTGGGTCACAGCAGTGATGCTCAAGAGTTACTGGCTCTGCACTTGGCGGTGCTGGGCAGCCACATGGGCTGGGGGGATTGAACTTGGGTCTGTGGCCTAATCCGTGTGGTGTTGGGACTCAAACCCAGAGAGAGCAACATGCAACATGCAAGGTCCCTGCAGCGCTCCATCCCTGGCCTGACATGCTCCATCATGTCTGGAGACATGCTCCACCAGAGAGACAGTAGGGTAGGGCGTGTGCCTCAGAGGCCACAGACCTGAGTCGATTCCCTGCCAACCCAGTGGAGGCCGTGCAGCAGCAGCAGCGGCCTGTGCCCAGACTCAGGATTCCTGTCCCTTTCCACCCTGTTCTTGCCTCCACAGGAATGCTCCAAAATGGGAAGAAATTTGATTCGGTCCAGGGACAGAAACAAGCCTTTCAAGTTTAGAATTGGCAAGCAGGAAGTCATCAAGGGGTTTGAAGAGGGCGCAGCCCAGGTAAGGGGAGGAGGGTGACCTCCTCCCAAGGGACCCAGCGGGCTCGTCCCCCACCCTCACTTCATCACTGGCCACTGCTGCTTTGACTCTCCAGCCAGGGCAGGTGCCCATCTAGTGCAGTGTACACACACACACACACACACACACACACACACACACACGCACACATGCACACACTCCCCACCCCCCTCACCCCTCACCTGCATGCCAGCCAGGGCAGGGTGCACATCTAGTGCAGTGCTCACACACACATGCACGTACACACACACACGCATGCACACGCACACACATACACACCCCCCACTGCATGCCTTTGTGTCCCTGGGGCTCAAAGCACACCCCCTCCAGGTCTGCCCAGAACCGATCCGAGCTGTCCGGAACTGGGATAGCAGAAGACTTGGGAAGGGGTGTGGGGTAAAGTGGAGGCAAAATGTATTTTCTTCTTTTTTAGAAAACTTCAGACTTGCAAAAATATGGCAGAAATAGCAATATTTTCTATTCAGGATTTTATTCAGCTTTCCCAAAGGTTAACATCTTACATAATAACCACAGAACAAATGGTTAAAAGCAGGACTTTGGTACAAAACTATCAACCAAATGATGAATGACATTTTAGGCAGTGATTCCAAAATTTTTAATTCATTTGCTCACGTTGCCCCACCGATGCCAGGCAGACGCTGCCAGCTGCGGGCAAGGTCCTGGCTCAAGTCTTCCTTGCTCTCAGAAGCCTTTGATTTTTCATTGAAGTTGGTTTCTTTTCTCTTTCGGTTTTGGGGCCGCACCTGGTGATGCTCAGGGCTTCCTCCTGGCTCTGCGCCTCCTAGCTCAGGAGACCGTGGGGCTTTGGGGCCGCACCAGGTGATGCTCAGGGCTCCCTCCTGGCTCTGCGCCTCCTAGCTCAGGAGACCGTGTGGGGCTGCCAGAGACCGAGTCTGGTCACCATGTGCAAGGCGACGCCCTCTCTGCTCTGCTAGCGCTGCAGCCCCTCTCAGGACGGCTTCTTTGACCTCCCACCCTGCTGTACCCTGTGGCCTAAACTCTACCGGTTTGCTCCTATCACGTGCCTCACACGTGTTCTTTATACCGTCTCACTGGGCTTCCTGGAAGGAAGCTTGAAGAACAATCCCAAAGTATTGAGTCCATACATTCACTATTTGCCGGATGAACGAATCTGAGATTCCTTTGTGCTATTGTCCCAGAGTCTGAGGCTGAGCCTGCACTTGTTAGGAAGCTTAGCACAACCGCAGTGTTCTCGGTATCAAGTTCATCTATCCTCGAGGTTACCAGGAGGATGGTTTGGGAAAATGCCATAGTTATCTTACTTTTTTCTTTTTTAAATCAAGCTGGGTCCTCTTTCTCCTCTCCCATCTGCCCCCATCCCTGCTAGATGAGCTTGGGGCAGAGGGCGAAGCTGACCTGCACCCCTGATGTAGCCTATGGAGCCACGGGCCACCCTGGGGTCATCCCTCCCAATGCCACCCTCATCTTTGACGTGGAGCTGCTCAACTTAGAGTGAAGGCAGGAAGGAACTCGAGGCAGCTGGAGATGGCGGCTGCTCGCCCCTCACCTGCTCTGCGACTGGGATGGCCCCTTCCTTCTTCCTCCGGGGCTCTTGATCAGTGCGGTAACCTCACTGCTCACGGCGCTGTCCATTCTCTCTGCCCGTGTTCGTCATCACTGTTCACACACATCTTTGCTTACGGAAACTTCAGTTGCGGGTTGGAGCATTGCAGGTTGTGCGCTTTGTGTGATGCGTGTCGTCACCATTCCCAATGACGGTACCTGGACTGTTTGCACAATCTCTACTGCCTTACCTTCACTTTAGCCAGCCACACAAGGTGCTCAGACGTGAGAAGCAGATGGCGTATGCAGAGGGCCTGGAGCCAGTTACTTTTGCTGTCATTTCCTCTTAGACTTTCTGTTGGCTGCTGACTCACACAATGTCATCCTTGGAAATCTGTACAATAAAGGCTCTGTGCTTGACAAATTCCTGTCCGTACTTACTGGAAGTGCTTACTGGAAGTGCAAGTGCTTTAAAGATAACTGAGTCAGCTGCCCTTGGGAAAAGGAGCAAGGAGCTTGTCTAAGCCTTCCAGGTAGCCAGGAAAGGGACAATACATTGAATAGCAGCCATGAAATTTGGACATGCTGGGCCCTGTTTTGCTTTTTGGGAGATGCTGGGGTTTGAGCCCCGGACTTTACACATACACGGCAAGTGCTCTACTGCTAAACTACATCCCAGCCCTCTTGTCTGCTTTTGAACCATGCCTGGCTCAGGGGTTCCTCCTGGTTTGGTGCTTGGAGGCCATTTGATACCAGGATCAAAGCTGGGCCTCCTGTATATATGCAAAACCACACACTCCAGCCTGTTGAACCGTCCCTTCAGCCCACATCCAGATGTGCTTATTCCTGGCTCTACACTCAGCAATCAGTTATGGAGGAGCTTGGGGGACCATATGGGTCTGCTGGGGATCAAACTGGGTGGGCACCTGGGTACAAGGCCAGGGCCTTACCCGCTGTAGAATGAAGCTGGCCTTCCACTATGTATTTTAACATAAAATGACTGTCTTCGGAGCAGCCCTGTAGGGTATTACTTGCCGCTCATCTCACAGACTCAGAATTTTCTAGTTTATCTAAAGGAAAATATTGTGTTTAAATCCTGTAGATTGACAATAAAATGTGAGGCTTGAACATTCTGTATGGTCCTGCAATGTTCGTTTTTGGACTTAAGAGCTTCTCTCATTCAGGTGGAAACGCCGACCACAGGACAAATGAGGACTCTGTCGTATATTAGGCCTTCAAGCCCAACAGTCTCGCACTCTGGGAAGTTACTTCTGAAATAAATGACTGAGTTTGTTTCCGTCACTAGATTGTTCTAACTTACATTGGGGAATTGTTTCGGAGAAAAAATGTGATTTCCACTCATGTACTATTTATTTTCATCTACTCTTACCCATAACTCATGGTATTTCCCAGTTAATGTACTTTTTCTAACGGGGTTGTTCGATATTGGGGTGGGCGAGCTAGTTGGGCCACACCAGTGCTAAGGTACGACTCCTAGCTCTGTGCTCAAAGTCACTCCTGGCAATGTTGGGAGCCATGTGGTGCAGGATGGCGCTGAAGTTGGTGTATTCAGGAAGGAGTCTGTGATGACTTGAAATTGCTTCAGGAGGCACATGTGCTGCCAAGCCCATGTGCTGCTTGAGCCCATGTGGCTGAACATGTATGGTGCCCCAGCACATGTGTGCCCGCATCTCCCCTCTTGCGATGTGGACATTCATGCCTCGCATTCTAATGCTGGGACGTGTGTCCTGGGGCTCCGTCTGCCCTCAGAGAGCCTGCATTCTCCCTTGAGCGCATCTCTCTCTCTCTCTCTCTCTCTCTCTCTCTCTCTCTCTCTCCCTCTCCCTCTTCCCGTTCTAAAGACTCCAAATGTTTGCTCCACAATAAATAAACAAATAACTAGCTTCAGGGTTGAGGACAAGGGGTTGAGTTACAGCGGTTTAAAGGTATTTGTTTTTTCTTTTTGTTTGTTTTATTTTGGGCCACACTTGGTGATGCTCAGGGATGACTGGCTCTGTGCTCAGGGATGACTCCTGGCAGGACTCAGGGGACCATAGGAGGTGCTGGGGATCAAGCCCAGATTAGCCAAAGCAAGGCAAATACCCTGCCTACTGCAGTACTACCACTCCGCCCCCTCCGTATTTGTTTTCTTAACAGATGCACTGATGCAAGTTTCACGATGCCACGCGTATGGTACAGTCCAGGTCATCGGTGCGTTTGGTCACCAGAAGTTCTGGGCTGAGGACTGAAGAGGCAGTATGTGAGAGAATGAGAATCCGCCTGGGAGAATGAGAATCCACCTCGGAGAATGAGAATCCACCTCGGAGAATGAGAATCCACCTGGAGAGAATGAGAATCCTCCCGGACAGAATGAGAATCCGCCTCGGAGAATGAGAATCCGTCTCGGAGAATGAGAATCCGCCTCGGAGAATGAGAATCCGTCTCGGAGAATGAGAATCCGCCTCGGAGAATGAGAATCCGCCTCGGAGAATGAGAATCCGCCTCGGAGAATGAGAATCCGCCTGGACAGAATGAGAATCAGCCTCGCAGTTACACCTCCTGAGCATAGCAGGAGGGCGCCGCACTCCAACCTCGAGGATTTCCTTCAGGACATCTTGGTTTCTGGCTATTCTTGACAACATAAATGTCTCTGATAATTTTTTTCTGTTTGTTTTAGGGCTACACCTGGGGTGCTCAGAGCTTATTCTTAGCTCTGGGTTCAGTTCTCACTCCTGGCAAAATGCAGGGGATCATTTGGGGTGCCGTAGATCAAACCAGGCCCAGCCCCAGCCTGTGATCATTTCGCAGAACTCAGCCTTTTTAAAAACATATTCATGGGGCCAGGGAGATAGCTCAAAGGGCTGGGTCGCATTCTGTGATGTAGCAGGCTCAGGTCCAGCTCTTGGTTGGCATGAGTCCCCGAACAGCGTCGCAAATAACTCCTGGGGGCTGGAGTGACGCTACAGCGGGCAGGGGACTTGCCTTGCACATGGCTGACAGAAGTTCGATCCCCAACATCCCATATGGTCTCCAGAACACTGCCAAGAGTAATTCCTTAGTACAGAGCCAAGAGTAACCCCTGAGCATTACCAGGTGTGGCCCAAAACAAACAAAATAAATAGCTCCTGAGTACCACTGGGTGAGGCTAAAAAAAAGGTCGTGACTAGGCTGGGAGAGGGCTCGGTTGGAGACTTGTGCAGCATGTGAAGCCCTGGGCTCAATCTCCAGCACCCCAAAATAAACAAGGGGAGTATTTAAAGCCTAAGCGGTCATGGGAGACAACCTTTAAGAGAACCAAAGCAAGTACTGAAGATGGTGCGGAAAGCAGAAGCATTAGCCATGGTCCCGTGAGAGCAACTGAGGCCGAGAACAGGACAGTCATGAATGAAATTCTGTCCCATCCGTCCTTTTCAGATAATGGTTCTCTCTTCATAAAACGTTCTCATGGAACTAGAGAGACGGTGCAGCAGGCAAGGCACTTTCCTTGCACACTGCTGGCCTGGGTTTGATCTGAGGTACCCAGTAGAGTCCCTCAAGCACAGACAGGAGTGATCCTTGAGCACAGAGACAGAAGTAACCCCCGAGTATTGCCAGGTGTGGCCCAAATCCCCACAAACAGCATTCTCAGAAACTCTAAATTTACCTCTATGAATGAAGGGCACTTGGAACACCTGCATGCGCACAGGCGCGTGGTGATTGGCCCCTGAATGCTTGGGGGGCCAGAGAGATGGCTCAGTGGTGGGTGCAGGCTTTGCACACAGGAGGCCTGGGATCCATCCAGCACCACATGGTACCGTCAGCACTGCCAGAGGGCAACACATAAGCACTGAGTCCGGAGTAGCATTTGAGTGCCAGTGAGTGCAGCCTCCAAACAAAACACAAAGGAGTCTGAAAAGTAGACCTTAGATGACAGGTCCACAGGTGTTGGATGACAGGCCTAGCTAGCTTGGGAGCTTTGCTGTTTTACCCACTCACAGCTTAATCTATTTACATGTTCTTATGCCAGGGTTCATACTAATGAGATCTCTCTTCTGTGTAAACACTGATGGAGAGTGTGGCAGTTACAGAAGTCACCTTGACTCCAATGATAACTTCTGACTTATTATAAGACTTCTATGTTTTCTAGATTGGGCACAGCTCCTCTTTATACCCACTGGTCCCAGAGTGGGACAGTTAGAATTTACCAGGAGACTGCCACCCTGGCTATGTTGAGACTATCTTTAAGATTATAGGAAGGATCATACTAGTTTGCCCTCAAACAGGTGAGTGTGACCATTTCAGTACACAGAGAACAAGAATCTTTATTATTGGTGCAGATAATAAAGATCTTTTGAGTACCATTTAGATTACATAAAGCCCATGAAATTAAGATATATTACTTTATACCAGCCCCTCTTTCCAGTGTTTTACATAAGAGATACTCTTATAATATCTGAAGGGACTAGCCCTTGGCATAATCATTTGTTTAGACCTGTAGTAGAGTGTGGCACCACCCTTCTACACTCTTCTACTATCTAGAAGCTGTTTAGGGCTCTTTGTTGACCAGACCCTCCCTGAAGTTAGGATTACTTTTGTGTAATCCTAACTGACTTGAGGGACTCCCTCTCTTTGGTGGGACTCCTCTCTGGTGGGATCCTTTTTGGCAGAAGACTTGGGCCCTCATGTATGGTCTAACTTCTGACCAAGCTGGAGGTCTTCCATTATACTGGATTGCGGTGCTAGATTTTTTTGCACTATTAAAGTCTTTTGGAACTGCGCCAGACTCGTGAGTTTTCATCCATTCCCCGGTGGCCTCAGAAGTAGAAGAGAACTTCTTTTTTTAATTTATTATTTTTAAAAAAATTTTTTATTATGGGACCGGAGCGACAGCCCAGCGGGTAGGGCGTTTGCCTTGCACGCGGCCGGCCCATGCCGCCCAGGTTCGATCCCTGGCATCCCATATGGTCCCCCGAGCACCGCCAGGAGTAATTCCTGAGCGCAGAGCCAGGAGAAACCCCTGAGCATTGCCGGGTGTGACCCAAAAAGCAAAAAAAAAAAAATTATTATACCACTGTGAGACATACAATTACAAAGGTGTTCACAATTGGTTCTTGGTAATACAGTATTCCAGCATCCATCCATCCATCCACCAGTGCCCCATTTCCACCACCAATGTACCCCACCCCCTCTCACCCACCCCCCAGGCTGCCTCAACAGCAGGTAGCCCTGTTTCCTCTCTTTCTCTCTCTCTGTCTCTCTCTCTGTCTCTGCATCTCTCTCCCTCTTGTTTTACACATTGTGGCTAGCCCTGAAGATATTTAGAGTTTATCACTTAAGTCTAGAAGAGAACTTCTGTCCTGATACTGTTGGGGACCCCAGTGGCTCCCCAATACACGGGCCCAAAGTAGCCTTGTCATTAGATCTCTGCACACGTACCTGATGTGGAGAAGGTGCTCAGCATTTGCCCATGGAGTTACATTTTTGGAATTTAACTAGGATGTTAAGCAGTTTAACACACACACATACACACACACACACACACACACACACACACACACCCTCCATCACCACCATTAGTGGGAATGTTTTTAAATTCTTAATTGTAGATCCTGAAAAATCAGTAAACAGATGTATTAACCAATGAGGAACACTGTCAATGTGGCCAAGGAGTCATTTCCCCATGTCTCTCCTCAGAGTCCCACCCTACACGAAGCCTATTTCAAGCCCAGGTATGCCTGATCCAGACTCAGATACACGGGGCAAAGCTGCTACTGCCTCTCCCCCGTGCTCAGCTGATCGTGAGGTACCCAGGAGGGAAGGTGGGTTCTAGCCCTGGCCCGTCATCCCAATAGAGCCTCACAAGTAGCCAGAAGAACTCCCACACCATGAGGTCAGTCATTTTCAACATCCAGACTCCACAGTTCATCAGAGTTCCACCCAAGAGGAAAGCTGATCTCTCCCCTTGTGGTTCATCAGTAAATGCACGAAATGAGAGCCTACTACCGAGAGTATATCAGCCGCACGGCAGAGCCTGGCAAGCTACCCGTGTTGTATTTGATATGCCAAAACCCAGTAACAATTATAGACCTCATTCCCAAGACCTGAAGGAATGGTTTGAGGCTCTTTGTATTCCTGGAGCGAGCAGATGCCCTTGGGATACACTCGCATTTGACAGACGTATGGAGATGTTACTGGTGCCTGCTCGAGCAAATCAATGAACAAGGGGAAGACAAGTGACAAGTGACAAGTGAACTCACTTAAAATGACGATACTAGAGGTAAGCCAGTCTGCTACTTGGATGATTCTCAGTCTGATTTGTTTGTCCCTCACAAGAGATTTTCATAACACTACTTTTACATTAACAATTATCTAAAGGTACACTTACATTACAAAAATTAAAGAGGTGCCGGAGTGATAGCACAGCGGGTAGGGCGTTTGCCTTGCACGCAGCCAACCTGGGTTCGATCCTTGGCATCCCATATGGTCCCCTGAGCACCACCAGGAATAATTCCTGAGCAAAGAGTCAGGAGTAACCCCTGAACATTGCCAGGTGTGACCCAAAAAAGAAAAAAGTATCTGGAATTTCCCTGAGTTACTTTCCCCTCCCTCCTTCCTTTCACTAAATAAAGCCTTTAAAAAATTAAGAAGGAATTCGCGAATGTGTTCAACAGAAACTTCCACCAGTGACCCTTTCATCATCTGCGCAGTGTTCTTAGAAATGACTTTGCATTACTGTGCTTTCAGAAAGCCCGCAGACCTAAAAGCATTTCTCCTCAATAATACTGGCTTAAGACGACAGTACAAACAGTACAAAATAGCCTGCTTTCTTAATGATGAAATTCAAAGCCAAATGCATTTAAAAGTCAAACACATGGGGCAAGATAGTACAGCAGGTAGGGCGTTTGCCTTGCACGCTGCTGACAGGGGTTTGATCCCGATACCCATATGGTTCCCAGAACCCGACATAGTGATTCCTGAGTGCAGACTCAAGAGCAACCCCTGAACACCACCAAGTGTGCTCACCCCAAACGAATAAACAAAAAACCAGATGCTTGCTGTCCATTTAAGTGCTTCAGTGCACGGAGACTTCAAACTGACGGTCATATACAAAATAATTTCGTTTTCCATTTGGCTGTTGTCTAAATTATATAAAATTATAGCTGTCTAGGGGCCAGAGAGTACAGAGGGTAGGGTGCCTGCCTTAAACGCAGGTGACCCAGGTTTGACCCCTGCTATCCCATAGTCCCCGAGCAATGCCAGGAGTAATTCCTTAGTGCAGAGCCAGGAGAAACCCCTGAGATCCCAGGTATGGCTCCAAAACAAAAACAAACAAAAAGTTATAGCTCTTTCAAACTGACAGCCTATGATGAATGTGGTAATAACACATAATTTCTATGCCACGGAGTTTCTGGTTTTAAGAAGGTCCATTAAGGGCCAGAGCAATAATCCAGAGGGTAGGGCGTTTGCCTTGTACGCAGCCGACCTGGGTTCAATCCCGGCATTCCATATGATCTCCTGAGCACTGCTAAGAGTAATTCCTGAGTGCAGAGCCAGGAGCAACCCTGAACATCACTGGGTGTGACCAAAAATTTTTAAAAAAGTAAGAAAGAATTAAGGGGACCAGAATGATAGCACATTTTTTTTTCTTTTTGGGTCACACCCAGCAATGCTCAGGCGTTACTCCTGGCTCTTCGCTCAGGAATTACTCCTGGTGGTGGTGCTCGGGGACCATATGGGATGCCGAGGATCGAGCTCAGGTCGGCATCATGCAAGGCAAATGTCCTACCTGCTGTGCTAGCTGGCCCGTGACAGCACATGGGTAAGGTGCTTGTCTTGCATGCAGGCGACCCCAGTTTGATCCCCGACACCCATATTCCCTGAGCACTACCAGGAGTCACCCCTGAGCATCACTGGTGTGTCCCTTCCCGACTGCTAAAGAACATTAAATGATTTACTCATGGAAAAGAATATGAGATAATTTTTTCTTTTTTGAGTCACACCCAGCAATACTCAGAGGTTACTCCTGGCTCTGCACTCAGGAATCACTCCTGGGTGGGCTCCGGGTTCATAAGGCGATGCAGGGATCCAACCCGGTTGGCCACATGCAAGGCGAATACCTTTCCTGCTGAATTACTCCGGCCTCACAAAAGATGAGTTTATTTATTTATTTATTTATTTTTTTTTGCTTTTTGGGTCACACCCGGCGATGCTCAGGGGTTTCTCCTGGCTCTGCACTCAGGAATTACTCCTGGCGGTGTTCGGGGACCATATGGGATGCCGGGATCGAACCCTGGCCGGGATGGGCCGGCCGCGTGCAAGGCAAACGCCCTACCCTCTGGGCTATCGCTCCGGCCCAAGATGAGTTTTAATATATATACTCAGACACTTCATATTTGGAGGTAAAGATTAATTATACATGTTAGGCATGTAAAAATCAACAGCATTGCTCAGTGACCTTGCTTTTCACTACCTACCAATGTGCTGTCGTCTGAATGACAGTTTAAGAAAAGACCTTTATTCTGCAAAAAACAGTGTTCTGTACTGTTATTGACAAAGGTGTTTTGTTAACTTATATTATCTATTCAATACTCTTACTAAGTTTTTTTTTTTGTTTTTTTTGTTATGTCTTTTTTAAGATCACACCTGGCGGTGCTCAGGGGTTACTCCTGGCTCTGCACTCAGGAATTACTACTGGCAGTGCTCAGGGGACCATATGGGTTGCCAGGATCGAACCTGGGTCAGCCGCATGCAAGGCAAACACCGTACCCATTATCCTATCACTCCGGCCCCGACAAAGGTGTTTTGTTAACTTGTATTCATTATAAATTCAATTGTATTAGTATTGTTAATAACAAGTTGACATCTTTCGATTTTCAGGCAATACTGAGTGGTGTTCAGGGATCTTCCCTGGCAGTGCTGGGAAACCATTTACAAAACCAAGGGTCCAACCTGGATTTGTTGAGGACAGGACAAGCACCCTACCCTCTGCTGTCTCTCAGTCCCAACTATAGATTTTGGCTTGGGCCTCACCTAGAGGTGCTCAGGGCTTACTTCCGATTATGCTCAGGGATCACTCCTGCTGGGCAGGGTCAGCTGCATGCAAAACAAGTGCCCTTCCCACTCTACTCCAGCCCTATATAGCAAATTGTTTTTCAATTTGAAAGCAGTTGTCACCAGGTTACAAAAAACATGGCAGATAGCTTAATTCATCCGTCCTGTCAGCCAGTTGATCTGGTTTTCTGTTGCCAGAATCTCCACTTTGTACAGAATGGGTGTCTTTCCTCGCCCTGGAGAGAGGATAACTTGAAGGGCCAGAGGAGGTTGTTCGCCTCTTTGAAGTGTTTCCAATAGCACAGATCTCATGAATCAGAACCTACATGCAGATGACGCCGTACTTACCAAGAGTCCACGCAGTCAGTGCATTATCTGTTAGGGCAATTTGCTTCTTGTGAATTTTATCATTAGCACGCTGGTAAATCAATTCATTTACTACTTCGGGGTTTGGGTACCCCCCATGCAATATAGGGTTCCACAATCCTCCGCATGTTCATCAAAGCCTTATTATCAAAGGTGCCACTGAAGACCTGGCGAAGGTGAAGCTCAGCACCTATCAGACCTTGGGCGCACACCAGTGAACCCGATTCTGATGACAAGGGCCCATTCGGGTTCTGGGGGAACATGAAAGATGTGGGCTTTTCTCACCTTCTAGCCAGGAGAATCTCCGTCCGGCACATCAGCCATACGCCTTGTGATATTGCTTCGCTTTTTCATAGATCAGACTTCCTCGCCTTTCAAACATCTTTTGAGCAGTCTTCCCAGGTGCTTAATCTTCAGTTCTGTGAAGTTCTTTCGTTTTTTTTCTTCAGAGTTTCTGGCACATCAGGAAGCTTCTTTCTCATCTGTTTGTGCCTTTCATGGTTCCAGTCCTACAGCAGGTTTTTATGTAAGCATTTTATTCATCCAACCAACACAATGAACTGGTTCCCTTATGTGAAAAATGAAGATACTTACCTCCATAAATTGAGTGGTTATGTAATTTCATCACTTGTCTTCCCGTTGTTCATTGATTGGCTTGAGCAGGCACCAGTAACGTTTCCATACGTCCTAGTGTGGCCCAAGGGCATCTCCTTGCTCCAGGAACATGAAGATCCTCAAACCATTCTTCAGGTCATGGGAATGAGGTCTATAATTGTTACTGGTTTTTGGCATATCAAATACGACATGGGTAGTTCGCCAGGCTCTGCCGTGTAGGTGGCATACTCTCAGTAGTAGGCTCTCATCTCATGCATTTACTGATGAACCTCAATGGGGAGATCAACTTTTCTCTTGGGTGGAGCTCTGAGGTGCTGTGGAGTCTGGATGTTGAGAATCACTGCCCTCATGGTGTGTGGTTCCTCTGGCTTCTTGCTAGGCTCACTGGGATGACGGGCCACAGCTAGAACCTGCCTAGAATTGTACAGTGTATAAATGTGAAAGATCCTGGGAAGGACCTGATCTTAACTTCCAGTATTATCCAAGCACCGGTGCAGCTGTGGGTCTGGAGTGTCTCTCTTCCGGGGTTGCTGGCTGTGGTGCCTGGGAGCTCGCAGTTCCGCCCTCTGACACGGAGGTGGAGGAATGGGAGGAGCCTAAATCCTTGCTCCAAGTCCGGCCAGCCTGGACCCCACACGTGTGAGTGAATCTTGGAGCTATGTTGGACTCAGCCAGGGGCTGTGAGCTCCCAGCCACCACAGCCAGCAACCCCAGAAGAGACACTCCAGACCCACAGCCGCACCACTCAGCCCCACATGGAAGCAGCTCATGAAGTTCGGAAGGCGGTAAATGTAGTATCATTAATAGAAATTCAGTAAATGACACTTTTTTTGTTCCAGAGCCATACCTGGCTATGCTTGGGGCTTACTCCTGGCTCTGTGCTCAGGGATCACCCATAGGGTTTGGGGACTATATGAGGTGCCTGGGATAGAACTTGGGTTACCAGCGTCCAAGGCAAGCGCCTTTCCTATGTACTTTCTTCCCAGCTCCAACACTTTTTTTTTTTAATGCTGGTTAGCTAAACCAGTATATTATCTTTTTTTTTTTTTTTAAATTTTTTATTATACCACCGTGAAACATACAATTACAGTGTTCATAATTGGTTCTTGGTAATACAGTATACCAGCACCCATCCCTCCACCAGTGCCCCATTTCCACCACCAATGTACCCCCACCCCTCCCGCCCACCCCCATGCTGCCTTAATAGCAGGTACCCCAGTTTCCTCTCTTTCTCTGTCTCTCTGTCTTTGCATCTCTCCCTCTTATTTTACATTGTGGCTAGTCCTGCAGATATTTAGAGTTTATAGCTTAAGTCTCTTTGTGTATACTCAATGGTGAGTTTTAACCTGCCATTACCATTTCCCATTTAGTAAAAACACTGGTACCTATTTATATCCTATTAGATGCCATTGGGCTACATTGGCACGTGATAGGGTCCAATGGAAATGTTACTGGCGCCCCGCCGAGCAAATCGATGAATAACGGGATTCAAGTGATCAAGTGATCAATGAATGCAGTCATTCTATATCTGTCCTTTTCCTTCTGACTAATTTCACTCAGCATGATAGTCTCCATGTCCATCCATTTGCAGGTAAATTTCATAATTTCATCTTTTCTGACAGCTGCATAGTATTCCATAGTGTAGATGAGCCACAGTTTCTTTAGCCAGTCCTCTGTTCTGGGGGATTTAAGTTGTTTCCAGATTCTAGCTATAGTGAATAGCACAGAGATGAATAAAGAAGTACAGATAGTGTTTCTGCTATGTGTTTTTCGGTCTCTGGGTATATTCCCAGGAGTGCTATTGCTGGATCAAATGGATGCTCAATATCTAGTTTTCAGAGGAATGCTCCAACAACACTCTTAAGAGTGTTGGTTAACCAGCTCCCCTGATAACTAGGTACTTCTCTGAATGTAGCAGGATTAAGAATTGTAAAAGCGGGACAGAAGCCCAGATGTGGCTACAAAAAAAGACCACCACAGCAAATCTATTTCAGGGCTGGAGAGACGGCTTTAAAGACTGAGTGCAGACTTTGCAGAGGGGAGGCACAGATTAGCTCCCCTGCACAGCAGTTCCCGAGCACGGCTGAGTTTCCTGTGAGCCCAGAACCAGGAGCACCGCTAGGAGTTGTCCTAGAGCAGAAGTAGTAAGAGGTCTCTGGATGCTGGGGCTGTAGTCCCCTGGTGGAGCACTTGTCCTGCGTGTCTGAGGCCCTGCGCCTGGTCCCAGGCATAACCGCACCCCACTCTCTCTTTCTGACTCCAGATCACCTATCACTGAACAACTATAGGTGCAATTCAACAGTTCCTTCATTGTGTGCTTGTACCAGAGGGGGACATTCAAGAGAATGCAGAGACATGTCATTGAAAAAAACGTTTATTTTGTCCATATTCTCACACAATGTTTTTGTTTTTTGGGTCAAGCCCCAAGCCCTGAGCACCAAGCAGTGTTTAGGGTTTATTCTGGTGGACTCGGGAACCATATGCAGTGCTGTGGGAGCAAATCCAGGGTGGTCAGGAGGCAAGCGTGTCGCTCTAATTCCTAGTAAGAAATCCCAAGGAGGCGCTATCTTTGAGGGAGAGAGCTCAAAGGGCGGGGCTGGTCCCTGGCATTGCAGGAGCCCTCACAGCACTGCTGGCAGTGGCCCTCAAATACCACCAGGATGGTCCAGAACAAAAACAATCACAATGTGATTAGGAACACAAAAGGGTATAAGCGTTGGCGTCACCCTGAATTAAAAGCCACGTTTACTGGTGGGTCTGTGTTGATGCCGTATTTCTCCTTGAGAAGCTTCAACTGTTCCTCCTTCTTCTTTGTATCCATCTTCTGAAATGCCTGTAAATGCGGAGAGCACGACAAGAGTCAAAGCGCTTCACCAACACTAGCGAAGAACTCCCACACACCTGCGCCACGGAACTGTTCTGCACCCACTCTTCCCCGGGCACCCCATGTGCCCAGACCAGCAGAACCGCTGCATACTCACCCTGTTGGCATTGTAGTACAACACCACCAGGTATCTGTTACAAACATTGAACCCCGACAGGTGATCACAGGCATTCTTGGCATCGAAGATGTCTTCATAGACCACATACGCTGTTCCTCTGCTTTCCGGCGTGTTTCCCTAAAGAGTTAAATCGAGACTCACTGAAATACACACAACACAGGTCCTGATAGCTGGTGTCATTAAAATACAAACTTATGGGCTGGAGCGACAGTACACCTGCCTTGAATGTGGCCGACTGATTCAATTCCCGCACCCCATAGGGCACCTAAACCCTGCCTGATCCCTTCACAGAGCCAGAAGTAAACCTTGAGCACTGCTGGGTACTGCCCCAAAACAAAATAAACAAAATGAAATACCCATTTAGGAGCAGACCAGGAGGACAGTGGGTAGCGGCACTTGCCTTGCAAGTAGCTGACCCAGGTTTGGTCCCTGGTACCACCTATGTACCCTGAGCCCCACTAGAATCAACCCCTGAGCACAGAACAGGAGTAGGCCCTAAGCACCGCCGGCTGTTACCCCCAGAGCAAAGTAAAAGAAAACAAAATCAAATACATTTACCTAAGCATTGGTAGCAGGCAAGCAACTTACTGCTTATACTGTATCTCCAGCCCCTGTACAGTTTCTTGCTTACAGAGTGATGTTCTGAGAATACGCACGAAGCCATTTCATAGCAGAATTCTTCAAAGAATGATTGCACAAACATAGATGGGACAGCAATGGACCCTGACCGCCTTTATTTCAGCAGTGCCGGGGTGGAATCAGCGCCTCACACAGTCGAGCCTAGTGTTCTACCACTGATTTATGTCCTTGGCCACTACCTGCCTTGGCTTCAGTCCTCAACTTCCAACATTCTCTTGCTGCGAGGGACAGAGCCCAGGGCTTCATACATGGGAAGCTTGTACCCTACCACTGAATGGCACACCCAGTCCACATACTGCTTCGGGCTCCATCCAACAGTGCTGGGGGGTCGCTCCTGACGGTGACCCGTTACATGTGAGTCAAGGGATCTAATGAAAGCCACCTGTAAGGCAAGGCCTACTCTCCTAGGGTTAGGTCCTATGTCTCCGGTCCCACACAGTCACTATTGATTGGGGGAGGGCGGGGCGTCACACCCAGTTTTGCTTAGGGTTTAGGCTTGGAGAACCATACGGGGTGCCAGGGATCGAATGATGCTCCATCGTGTGCAAGGAAAACATCCCACCTGCTGTACTATCGTTCTGGCCCTACAATAATTTTTTAATAGCTGCTCAGGGACACGGGCTGGTCCCCCGTCTGACGTCAGACCTAAACTCAGGCATCAGGAATGCTACACGTGTGTTCTACCACTTGGGTTAGCTCCTGACCCCTGAATCCACTGTCTAGGTGGGCAACAGGATTGGATCATACCAGGTGGTGCTCAGGTCTTACTACTGGCAGTGTTCAGGGTCACTCTTGGTGGTGCTTGGCGAACCATATGCAGTGGTGCCAGTAAAGAACCAGGGTTGACTCTACACAAGGCCCTAACCCTGCACTGCTGCCCTATCCCCAGCTGCGTCCATCTTTAATAGAATTTGCTTCTCCTGAACGACACAGCTCTGTCTGCAAAGAGCCAGGCTACCGCAGAGCCTGGGCAGAAACACATTTGCAGTTGACCATCTTTGAGTCGGAGCAGAAGGCCAGAAGGTGGCTGGAAGCTGCACCCCATGCAGGAACTTGTGGCCACCTTCTCTCACCACTCCAGCTTGGGACCAACCCATGCACTGCACGATGCTCTCAGCGGTCACTTACACATGCTCTTTCAAATCCAAATAATAATGCTGGTGTCAAAAGCCTAGGTTGGTAGGAGCCAGGATACTTGGAATGGGAAATATTTAGGCTGGAGAAATCTTACAGTGAGTAAGGCCTTGCATATGGCCAGCCTGGATTTGATCTGTCACCCAGAGGCCTCCAAAGCACCAAAGGTGTGGGGGAGGGGGGGGGATAAAAAAGAAAATGGAATGGTGGACGTGCTACAGGCGCAGGGGCGGTTGGGAAAATTGGAGACCATGGGGAAGGCCCATCCCGTATGGTCCCGAGCACTGCTGGGAGTAATTCCTGAGCACAGAACAAGGAGTAATGCCTGAGCACTGCTGGGTGTGGGCCCAAAAACGAAAACAAAGCTAAAACAAAGAAGCAAAACTGTTTTTTCTTTTTTGTCTTTTAGCTCCTTATGAAACAGGAACTAATATTTTGGGGACTTTCTTTGAGGCACAAGGCGAGGCGCACCTGCCAGTGCTCAGGGCTTATTCCTGGTGGGTTCGGAGAGGATATGGGACACCAGGGGTCAAACCCAGGTTGGGCGGGAACCCTAACCACAGAACCATCTCCCAGGTTCCGCTGCAGACTTTGCGGTGCTTTCCAGTGAGGGTCACTCCTGGTGGGCTCGGGAGACCATCTGGGGCGCGGGGGTCAAACCCAGGTTGCCCCTGTGTAAGGGAAGTGCCCCACCCACTGTCTACCTCTCCAGTGCCTAGAACTAATATTTTAAGTGTTTTAAATAGCCTCCATTTCTTTCATTTGCTTTTGAGCTACACCCCGTGGTGCTTAGGGCTTTTCCTTGGTGCTGCATGCAGGGATCACTCCTGACTGTGTTTGGGGGAACATTTATGGTACTGGGGATCAAATCTGGGCTCAGAATAGCAATTACAAAATCTAATCCGTTACCATAATCTCTCCGAGTTTCAGTTCTTTGATATGAAAAAGGTACAGGAGGGCTGAAATAGCTCAGCAAAAACATTTGTTAGTCTTGTAGAGTCAGTAATCTAACCCAGCCCCCTGCCCCACGTGACGGAACATTCTAGCCCTGAGCCATATTCCTGGTGCCCACCATTTTCACGTTTATATAATTCACCTATATAAGAGACCAGACTATCACATATATATCATATAGATAATATATATATCATATACTATCATATCATACTATCATATATATATAATAATATAAGAGACCAGACTATCATAGCCCTGATCATCGACACCCACCCTGCAGCAGTTTTTTTCAATCCGGCCCAGGTATGCTGAACCAGAGACTCTCAGACATGGGGCAGAGCTGCTACTTGCTCTCCCTGTGCCCAGCCACTCATGAGGCGCCCTGGAGGCATGGTGGGTTCTAGCCTTGGCCTGCCACCCCAGCAGAGCCTCACAACAAGCCAGACGACCCCCCGCCCCCCCCTCGACTCCACGGAAGTCCGGATGTGGAAAACAGCGGTCCATGGAGGCCGCTGTTTTCCCACACCCGGACTTCTTTCGCACAACTCCACCCAGCAGATCAGACTATCACAGTCCGGCTCGCGCAGCCGCTAGCAGCCGCGGTTCATCAATAAATGCTTTATTTAGAGGTGACTACAACAGTATGCCACCCGCACGGCAAGCCTGGCAAGCTGCTCGTGCTGTATTTGATATGCCAAATACCAGTAACATTTATATTAGGTCATTCCCATGACCTAATATAATGGTTTGAGGCTCTTTATGTTCCTGGAGCAAGCGGATGCCTTTGGGTTCTACTAGCATGAGACAGGACATACGGAGGTATTACTGGTGCCCGCTCTAGCATGATCAACAGGAAGATAGTGATAATTCACCTATGCATACTATGCACTTAAGAGCTAGGAGTCGGGCTGGAGAGTGTACAGTAGGCAGGGTGCTTGCCTTGCATCCGGCTGCCCCAGGTTTGATCCCCTGCATCCACTACAGGGGCTAAGACAACAAGTGTTGTCTGCACAACAGAAAAGGACTGTGGCGCCTGTTCTGGGGGTGCTCGTAGGGCTACCCTACTTGTAGGGAGACACAACTGAGCAGAGCCAACAGCTACCCCTGGTAACAAGGAACTGGGCATGGGAGGGCCAGCAAGGCATGGTGCTGCGCAGGCGCTAACCCGAGCCTCACAGAAAGCACGGAAAGTCTACAGCAGGAGCTGGGGATAGCTCAGTGGTTGGGGTTTCAGCGTATTCGGTTCCTGACCTGGGTTTGATTCCTGGCACCAGCTGGTCCCAAGTACTGTGGGGTGCAGACCTAAACGCCCCTCTTCAGCGCCTCTGGATTAGTTGGGGACCCCTGGCACCACAAGCGCCCAATCTGCATCACCCCTCAGACCCGGTCTGGAATCGCAGAGGGAAGGCCGGTAAGCTCTGCCTGGGAGGCCCAAAAAGAATTAGAGGGGGAAAAAAGGGACTGTGGATTTGAAAACTGTACTTCAGAGGAGACTGAGGCTCCGAGGATTAACTAGTTGCCACGTTTCATGAGCTGCGCTCAGGCAGTTCTTGGCTCTGCGTTCAGGATTAAACCTTGGAGCTGCTCGGGGCCCCACATGTGGTTGTGGTGCTGGAGATGAAATCGGGCTGGCAGGAAGCAAGGCAAGACCTTACTGCCTGTCCTCCCTGTCCATTCCCTTAACCTACAACCAAGCACCCCTGAAAGTGAATGCAATGTGCGCTCCTCTGGAAAAGATCAAATACTCAACTGAGATCTCCTAAGATAAGTCTCTTCCACCTGCAGTCAGAGTACCTGTGATGGTATCGTTCTAGTTCTCCATCTATTTTTTTTTTTTGGGTCACACCCGCGATGCTCAGGGTCTCTCCTGGCTCTACACTCAGGAATTACTCCTGGTGGTGCTCAGGGGACCACATGGGATGCCGGGGATCGAACCCGGCCGGCATGGGCTGGCCATGTGCAAAGACAAGCGCCCTACCGCTGGGCTATCGCTCTGGCCCCATCCATCTATTTTTTGAGATAGAAAATAATCATTCAAAAAGTCTCCAATATCGGGCCGGAACGATAGCACAGCGGGTAGGGCGTTTGCCTTGCACATGGCTAACCCAGGTTCGATCCCCCGGCATCCCATATGGTCCCCTGAGCACCGCCAGGAGTAATTCCTGAGCAAAGAGCCAGGAGTAACCCCTGAGCACCCTGAGCATTGCCAGGTGTGACTCATAGAGAAAAAAAAAAGAAAAAAAAAAAAAAGTCTCCAATATTTCAGAGTTCCAGAAGTTCAAAGAATTTCAGGTCATGAAAGATGTGATTTTTCTCTTAGCCAAACAAAAAGGACCCCAAAACTAAAAACACAAAAACCCCTCCAACTCATTCTGATTCAACTCCGTTTGGAGCTACACCTGGCAACATCTGGGGACCACAGGGGGCGCTGGAGATGGAACCCAAGCTGGCCATGCGAGGCAAGTGCTCTGCCCACTGTACATTCTCTCCGACCCCAGCTTCCATCTTGAGGCTCTCAGAGCTGCATCCAGCCCGGTCTACACACAACCCACGCAGTCACCTCTGGCTGCCTTGATATCTGCTAAATTCTGAGATTACAGCCCATTCAATTTTTTTTTTTAATGACAGTTCAAAAGTTTCATTAAGATTTACTCTGCTGGGGCGGGGAATTACAGTACAGTGGGTAAGGCGCTTGCCTTGCACATAGCTGACCAGGTTAAATCCTGGGCGCCTTACCTGATCTCCTGGATCACTCCTGCCAGGAGTGATCCCTCGGGCCGGAGCGATAGCCCAGCGGGTAGGGGCATTTTCCTTGTACATGGCCGGCCCATGCCGGCCTGGGTTCGATCTCCAGCATCCCATATGGTCCCCCGAGCACCACTGGAGTAATTCCTGAGTGCAGAGCCAGGAGAAACCCCTGAGCATTGCCGGGTGTGACCCAAAAAGAAAAAAAAAAAAAGGAGTGATCCTCGGGACAGAGCCAGGAGTCAATCCTGGGCACCACCAGGTGTGGCCCCCAAACCAAAGGGAGGAAAAAAGACACTCTGCAGGCAGGGTGCCACGCCGGCGACGGCGTCGCCGGCGTAGCAACATGCTATGAGGGGATTTGAGCAGGTCTCATATCCCTGGGAATGGGAGGTTCGTGGCCCACGGGTCTATGCCTCCGGCTGCCCCCTGTTACTGTTGGCGTTTTTGGCATGCAGTCCCTCTGCTCCCCAGCTTAAAGTTTTTTCAAATCCTCTGCCTATTTGTTATGATTTTAGAGGTTAAGATTGGTAGTATAATTTTTAGTATATTAAGAATTGATTTATATAGTTTAAATAATCATTAGTATAGAAGCTTATTAATAAAGCCAGATATTTAACAAAAATCAGTAAAGCAGCCACATGCTATGATTGAAACAATAGATTAGTATACATTATAGTTTTACAGTATAAAGTTTAATAGTTACAAATCCAATTATTTGCAGGAGGCATTGTGACATTTTAACCCCCTACACAAAGATAAGAGAAAGCACGTACGTTCATGGTTACCAGCTACACAATACACAAAACCTTGGATATGATGTATGATTGTCTAATGAAGTCAGAGTGACCTCTGGACTTGCGAAGCCTGTGGTTCTTGGGGCGAGATAATACATAGAAACCTTGTTTAATTTTAACCAAATGGCTTAAGTAGTTGCGCTATCATATAAATCGTTTTTTGTTTCATTATGTCATGTATTCGCTTTCTGTTTCATTGTGTATGCCCTGCCAAGTTTCTTTTATTGTGTTATGATGTATAAACCCTATGAAGCCCTCAGTAAAACTGCAGCAGCATTCAACCTCTCTTGCGTTGGTGTCTGTCTGTCAATCGCCGACTCTCTGCTTTCCTGAGTAACTTCACCCGCGTCCCACAGCCTGGTGGTCCCGACCGAGCCAGTCTGCGGCAGCAGGGCACTTGCCATGTATCAACCAGGGTTCGAGCCCTAACACCGCACAGGGCCCCCAGAGCACAGTACAAAGCTGGGTAAGGAAGTTCAGTAAGTTCTGAGTACTGTGGTGTGCGGCAACAAGAAACCAAACCAAAACACTTACACTCTGATTTGACGAATCGGTCCGTATTTCCCAAATATGTCATACATTTCTTCAGCTGTGATTTTGTATGGCAAATTTCTTATATACAAGATTCGATTGACTTCAGGAGGAAGGCGAATCTAAAATGGGAAAAATACACACTGCCATTACAATCAGGATCAGCTGTGCTGGGCCGGGTGTGTCCAACACCCCACAGTCCTAGTTCACAAAGTCGTTGCATTTTTAAGAATTTTTATTATACCTCTGTGAGATATATACAATTACAAAGATGTTCATAATTGGTTCTCTGACATACAGTGTTCCAGCACCCATCCCTCTACCAGTGCCCCATTCCCGCCACCAATGTCCCCACACTCCCCCCCACCCAACCCGTCTGCCCCTACAGCAGGCACCTTTTCTTTCTGTCTCTATTTCTCTCTCTTCTCTTACGCTTTGTGGCTTGCCTTATGGTTTATGATGCAAGTCTCTATGTGTATATTCAGTAGTGGGTTCTAGTGTGACATTACAGTTCCTCATTCCCCATCAACCAGCCCAGTTTGTTACAGCTGCAATGACCATTATGGTGTACAGATGTGAAAGATCCTGGGAAGGACCTGGTCCTAGCCTACGCTGTTATCTAAGCCTCTTGCGCGGCGCGCGCCATCACAGCTGTGTGCCCCTTGTCCGGTTCATCTGGTTGCGGAGGCAGCGAGCCTGTAGGTAGCCACGCTACCAGCAAAGAGGGGGGGAGGGAACACCCAAATCTCGGCTCCAATTCCGGCCAGCGCGGACTCCTCCCATGTGACTGCTTTACCCTAGGAGCTACACTGGTCTGGGCCGGGAGCGAGCCGATTCCTCAGAGACTCTGTGGGCTGCTCCACATGGGCGGGCGGCACAGCTGTGCGCCTGGTGTCCTTTGTCCGTTTCATCTGCATCTTTAAAAATCATGTTAAAAGATACCTTCTTTTTTGCTTTTTGGGACACACCTGGACATACTGGGTGATGGAATGGAACCTGGGCTGGCCAAGTGCAAGGCAAATGCCTGCCGGCTGCCCCACTCCGAGGAAACAGTTTCAAGGCCTTGGATCCTGAAGACCTGGGGTGTGGCTCACGTGGCAGAGAACCTGCATGGGCCTGCGCCCTGCATTCAACCCCTCCACCACCCGCCTCTCTCCACCGTATCTCAGGCACCGAGCACTTCTGAGAGTGATGCCCGCCCCAAAGAGAAAATCAACTGTGTCTAGGGTCTAGGAAAGAGACTAGGACAAACCCAGGCTTCCTGTCACCAGATACACCAAGGATTTCCAACCTCGTTGAAATTCTCAACGCAACCTGGAGTAGTGCGGCGGCTCCAAGCGGCTTCCTAAACACTCTGCTCTCGCGACAAACGCACACCCACCCACCAGGCTCGGCCTCCACAAAGCCTCAGCATGTGCGACGTAATGAGAGGACCGTCAGTATTTGCCAAATTCTAACATTCTGGGCCTGGAGAGGCACAGAGCGTGAGTGCGCCTGCCTTGCAGGTGGCTGAAGCGGGCTCAATCCCTGGCACCGCACACGATTCTCTGAGCCCCCCAGAAGTGACTCGAAAGTGCAGAGTTAGAGACTGCTGGGCTCAAACCTCAAAGCTGCAGGGACTATGCTTGGTTACAGGACAGAGGGGATTTGAACTCATGGTCAACTGCTGGCAGGCAGGTTGGCATTCAAAGTGACCCATTCCTTTGGGTCCTAACTGCAGTGTTGGATCCCGGCATAACTGCCCTGGGGTTTCAGGTACTTGGCTACTACACCCTCCACGACCTTGGCAGTGCCTGGGATAGAAACCTCACAATGGGGCTGGAGCTAGAACAGTGGGGAGGGCATTTGCCTTGCACACAGCCGAACCGGATTCGATCCCTGGCATCCCATATGGTCCCCAGTGAGATGCCAGGAATAATTCCTGAGCACACAGCCAGGAGTTACCCCTAAGCATCACTGGGTATGACCCAAAAAAGCCAAAAAATCAAAGAGAGAAACCTCACAATGAAGGGGAGGTCTCCTACAACTGAGCCACTACCTTCTGTTGGGGTAGGGGTGGGGTGGCACGGGCGAGGCTGGGAGGCGACTGTATCTCCCAACAATGCTCAGGTAACCGTGCGTGCTGCCGGCGATCAGCCTGGGCCTGACAGCGCACAAAACAAGAGCTTTAACCCGTGGCTCTCTCTCCAGCTCCCCCACTTTTTTGGTTGTTCTTTTTTTTGCTTCTCTACACCCAGGGCTCTGCCCTATGGGCCCTGGATGGCTGATGGTCTGACACAGAAAAAGACTGGGCCCTCTGGGATGAACCCAGAGCCTGGCAAGCTACCGGTGGTGTATCCGATATGCCAAAAAAAGTAACAATAAGGACCTCATTCCCAACAAATGGAGACATTACTGGCGCATGCTCGAGCAAACTGAAGAACAATGGGAAGACAAGTGACAAGTAACAATGTCAGGGAGCCACTGGGGTCCCCCAACAGTATCAGGACAGAAGTTCTCTTCTACCTCCGAGGTCACTGGGGAACGGATGAAAACTCATGAGCCTGGCGCAGTTCCAAAAGGCTTTTAATAGTACAAAAGCTCTAGCCGCACAATCCAATATAATGGAAGACCTCTAGCTCTGGTCAGAACTTAAAAACCTCTCCTACCAAAGAGGATCCCATCAGAGAGAATCCCACCAAAGTGGATCCCACCAGAGAGGAGTCCCACCAAAGAGGGAGAAAGTACCTCAAATCAGTCCCCTTATATACACAAAAGTAATCCTAACTTCAGGGAGGGTCCTGTCAACAAAGAGCCCTAAACAGCTTCTAGATAGCAGAAGAGTGGAGAGGGTAGTGCCACACCCTACTACAGGTCTAAACAAATGATTATGCCAAGGATTAATCCCTTCTTCCAAGATTATCTCTTATGTGACACACTGGAGAGAGAGGCTGGTATAAATACATCTTAATTTCATGGGCTTTATGTAATCTAGATGATACCCACAAGGTCCTTCTTATTTATTCACTGTATCACTGTCTTCCCGTTCATCATCGATTGGCTCGAGCGGGCACCAGTAACATCTCCATATGTCCTGTCTCATGCAAGTGGAGCCCAAGGACACCTGCTTGCTCCAGGAACATAAAGAGCCTCAAACCATTCCATCAGGTCATGGGAATGAGGTCTTATTTATTACCTGCCTTATTTATTTATTTATTTATTTGCTTTTTTGGGTCACACCCAGAAATGCTCAGGGGTTTCTCCTGGCTCTGCACTCAGGAATTACTCCTGGCGGTGCCTAGGGGACCATATGGGATGCCGGGGATCGAACCCGGGCGGCACAGGCCTGTGTGAGGTCAAACTAGTATGATCCTTCCTATAATCTTAAATATAGTCTCAATGTAGCCAGGGTGGCAGTCTCCTGGTAAATTCAAACTGTCCCACGCTGGGTGCAGTGGGTATAAAGAAGAGCTGTGCCCAATCTTGATAACAGAGAAGTCTTAGTAGATGTATAATAATAAGTCAGAAGTTATTCAGAGTCAAGGTGACTTCTGTAACTGCCATACCCTCTATCGGTGTTTACCTAGAAGAGAAATCATTAGAATGCACCTTGGCTTAAGAACATGTAAGAAGATTAAGCTGTGAGCAAAGCTCTCAAGCTAGCTAAACCTATCATCCAACAGCCAGAGTGTTAATTCCTTGTACATTTGCTTCTGTACTCAGCAAGGAGTGCTTCTGCACTCTGCAAGGAGCATGCGGCAGAGCCTGGCAAGCTACCCGTGTCGTATTTGATATGCCAGATACCAGTAACAATTATAGACCTCATTCCCATGACCTGATGGAATAGTTTGAGGCTCTTTATGTTCCTGGAGCAAGCAGGTGCCCTTGGCCTCTACTTGCATGAGACAGGACATATGGAGATGTTACTGGTGCCCGCTCGAGCAAATCGATGATGAACGGGAAGACAGTGACACAGTGATACTCTGCAAGACTCCTCAATTCTCACTTAGGACGCCCTCTAGCATCTGGGGTGGCCTTCTGCTCTCCTGGCCCATTCCACGTGAACTGTCTATTGGAGAAAACAAACATGACCAACAGCAAGTACTTCCTGTCCACCTACCACTGCCCCCCCCACGCTGTTGCTCACACCCACCTGCTTCCCCTGTAATTACTGTGCCAACCGCTACTCCCGCCCCAGCCACCCTGAACTAAACCGCCTTCTGCATGTGCCACCCTATCCCCACTGGCACAAAAACACGAGCCATGCCACACACATTCCCCCACTCGTGAGAATACCCAGCAAGGACCATCCATCCCTTTTCTCAGCTCTCATCCTGCACTTACCACGGCTTCGTCCACTGCCATGGCCCAGCGGGGGCTACCAAGAGTCTCCCTCTCAGGAGAGATGTACAGTGGCCTGCTGCCAGCCCACACTGGGCTGAGTCCCTGCACCCCCGAGGTTCCCGAGCTGCCAAGAGTAAGCCCTGAGCCCGTCTGAGTGTGGGCCTCCGTGTCTAATTATCTCACAAGAAAACGTCTTCATCTTACTAGAGAATCTCAGCAACTCGGTTGCGCACTTTCTTGAGGCACTGCCCCACTGGTTTCCGCAACACACTGCGGACATCAGAACGGACACACGTTTCTGGCTTCCTTCACTGCCTTAGCCCCAATGCCTCGTGTCTGGCACACACCAGCCGTTCAGCGGATATTTAAGCAGCGAGGGCCCGAGACGCGGCCCTGCGGGAAGGGCGGACCCTGCAGCAAGAGGCCGGGTCCAGCGCCTGCCCAGAGGACACATTTATACATGCGGCGCAGGTCTACAGCAGGTCACCAAAGGATGGAAACAGCGAATCACAAAAGCCCCGCGGCCGGAGAATCCGAGGCGCCGGTGTGTGGCAGGGCAGGAACACAGACAAGGGCCTGGAAGCACCGTCGCTTATGCCAGATCTCGGCAGGCCCGCGGGTGTCGCTCGACGAAGGCCACTACGCAAGAAGCGCCCGCAGCGCACCGCGGCTCCGAGCTCCGGGTCCCGCGGCCGCAGCGGGGGTCCGGACAGCGGCGCGAAGGCCCGATACTCACGTTCGCCCTCTTCGCCGCTTGCATCGCCATCCCGGCGCTCAGATGAAGTTACCGTCGCACACGCGGAAACTCACGGGCCGCCGGCGCTCACGGGCCTCGCGCAGAGCAGCGACACGGGCCGGCTGTCAACAAGCAGGCGCCCCGGAAGCGGGTCCGCAACGCCGGAAGAGCGTCACTCACGCCACGACGTGCTGGCGTCGGGTCCCTCCCGAAAAGGCTCCGGTAAAACGAGAGTGAGGCGAAAACGAGGCCCAGAACCCGGAAGGCCACGATCCCTGACGCTCTGGGGCGCCGCGCAGGAAGGGGCGGGGCTTGGGGCGGAGTTAGTTAGGAGGGGGTTCCGGTGGGCGGGCCTAAAGAGGAAACTGGCCGGAGAGGGCGGGGGCCGAGCGCAGGTGCGGCGCGGCAGGGGGAGGGGCTCAGGCATTAGGGGCGGGGATTGGGCGGAGTTAGGGAGGGGTTCCGGTGGGGCGGGCCTAAAGAGGAAACTGGCCGGAGGGGGGCGGGCCGAGCGCAGGTGCGGCGCGGCAGGGGCGGGGCTCGGAGCATTAGGGGCGGGGATTGGGCGGAGTTAGGGAGGGGTTCCGGTGGGCGGGCCTAAAGAGGAAACTGGCCGGAGAGGGCGGGGCTGAGCGCAGGTGCGTCGCGGCTGGGGCGGGGCTTGGCGCAGGATTATGGCAGGTGGGAATGCGCAAAGCTGGCTGGACCTCAGCTTCTGGTATTGGCGGGCACCTCTCCCGGGCTTCTAGGTTCTGGACTGTGTGATGGCCGATGCTGTCCTGGTGCAACACCGGCTGGGCATCAGCTGCTTGTGGCTTTCCTGTTAATTCCGCCCCACTGCCCCTGTTAAGGCCCAAGGACCGTCTGCTATAGAACCAGTCACCTCTGTTGGATGACAGGCCTTGGGAGCTTTGCTGTTTTATCCTCTCACAGCTTAATCTATTTACGTGTTCTAAGCCAGGGTTCATTCTAATGAGATCTCTCTTCTATGTAAACACCCGATAGAGGGTGTGGCAGTTACAGAAGTCGGGCTTCAGTGATAGAAGAGAACTTCTGTCCTGACACTGTCGGGGCCCCAGTGGCTCCCGACAACCTCCAAATACGCTAAATCTTTATTTATTTATTCATGTATGTATATATATATATTTATTTATTTATTTTTTGAGGTGCAAGGCTCGAACCTCAGTCACTAAAAAGCAAGGCACATACACAATCTAGCATTGAGCCCCGGCCCTGGGCCCTGATCTCTTAGAGGTTGCATTGTGGAGCCAGGAGCTGGCCCGCGTGGCTGAGGCGGCCAGTTTTCATGCCTCACTCCTGTGAAACTTCTCCACGTTTCTTCTGGAAACCTGCGGTGGTGGTGCCCTGCGGCGCCTCCTCACTGGGGCAGTTCCAGAATGATCTTGCCCATGTTCTTGTTGGTCTCCATGTAGGCGTGGGCCTCTTGGATCTCAGCCATTGGGTAGACTCTGTCCAGAACCGGCTGGAGACCTTGGGGTCCCTCCACGGAGAAGTGAGGCAGAATTTGTTCCTTGAAAGCCTTCACCAGCCTTTGTTTGTACTAAGATAAGGAAAAGGGGAGACCATCAGCCTGGACCCAGCCTTATCTTGCCACTCCCCAACCTGTTTTACTGATTCTGCACACACAGGCCCTTCCCCTTTCACAGCAGGCATGTATGTGCCTGCCTCCAAGTGTGTGACCTTTGCTCTGTACCCTAGTAAGCGCTGCCGCCTACAGTCAAACATTAGTCCCTGACAGCTAGAAGATGCTTTTGAAAATATGGGAGTGGTACCCAGGGGCTGCCCCCTCCTGGGACCATGTGGTGCAGGGAATCAGCTGGGCCTCCGGCCTGAAAAGCAAGACCGGTCTATTGCCTGTCTATCTCCTCAGCCCCTGAGAAATGGCTTTAAAGTGAAGGATCAGAGAGGTGCCTCAGTTGGCTGAGTATGTGCTTTTACTGTGGGAGGCTGGATCCTTTCTCTGGCTCTATTTGGTCCCTAGAGTTTGTATGTGAGTGTGTGTGGGGAGCATCCCCTTCTCCCACTCCCACACACTGTCTGTATCACTGTCTTCCCGTTCACCATCGATTTGCTCGAGCGGGCACCAGTAACATCTCCGTATGTCCTGTCTCATGTTAGTAGAGCCCAAGGGCATCTGCTTGCTCCAGGAACATAAAGAGCCTCAATCCATTCCGGGAATGAGGTCTATAATTGTTATAGACCTCATTGGCATATGAGGATCCATATGTGGATCCAGCCTCCCACAGTAAAGCACATACTCAGCCAACTGAGGCACCTCTCTGATCCTTCACTTTAAAGCCATTTCTCAGGGGCTAAGGAGATAGACAGGCAATAGACCAGTCTTGCTTTTCAGGCCGGAGCCCCAGGTGATTCCCTGCACCTCATGGTCCCAGGAGTGGAGCAGCCCCTGGGTACCACTCCCATATTTTCAAAAAGCATCTTCTAGCTGTCAGGGACTAATGTTTGACTGTAGGCGGCAGCGCTTACTAGGTACAGAGCAACATACACTCCCACACATAGACCAAAAAATAAAGATTTCAGGGCTATAGAGATTGCTTGGGGAGCTGGGAGCACGTGCTTTTCATACAGAAGGCTGGACAGGTTCAATCCCTGCCAACCCAAGGGCCCCTGAGCACTAAGCCAGAAGTAGAGCACTACCAGTGAGACCCCCCAAAACTAAGCCAGAAGTAGAGCACTACCAGTGAGACCCCCAAAACTTAGAAAGTTTTAGTCAAGAGGTACAGGTGATGTACAAAGGCTTAGTTCAATATGGATTCTGAAAATTAAGTCATGAAAATTTGCTTATGTATGGATGGGCCTGGAGAGCACCATGTTTAGTAAATGAATCAGCGGGAGTCGGACAGACATAGAAGGACCGCACTCATTTGCGGGATCTGAAAAACATACTGGGGCTGGAGACATAGGACAGTGGGTAAGGCCCTTGCCTTGTATGTGGCCAACCCAGGCTCGATTCCCGGCATCCCATATGGTCCCCCAAGCACCTCCAGGACTGATCCATGAGTGCAGAGACAGGAGTAACCTCTGAGCATTGCTGGGTGTGGCCCCAAAACCAAACCAAACCGAAACAGAACAAAACAAAACAAAAAACCCATAGTATGAGACTAGAAACAAAGACTAGGAGAACGGCTCAGGCTTGGAAGCTTTCCACAATTGGCTGGGCAGGGGGCCGGGGTGGGGTGGTCAGTTAGGACACAGACCACTATGACAATACAGTGGGAAATGATCACTCCGGACAGGAACTGAGTGCTGAAAGGAGGTAAAGGGGTATGAGTGATAACCTTTCAGTCTTTTAGTAGCTGTATTGCAAACCACAGTGCCTAAAAGGTGTGTGTGTGTGTGTGTGTGTGTGAGAGAGAGAGAGAGAGAGAGAGAAAGAGAGAGATTGCTGGTGACCCAAAAAGAAAAAAAAGAAATTGGGTCACTACCCTCAGGGGGACTGCTTTCTCTATAGGGTCTCTAAGCTATGACAGATTTCCCTATAAATAAAT
Organism: Cryptotis parvus; assembly: GCA_021461705.1. Taxonomy (NCBI): domain Eukaryota; kingdom Metazoa; phylum Chordata; class Mammalia; order Eulipotyphla; family Soricidae; genus Cryptotis; species Cryptotis parvus. The sequence goes on along the minus strand of JAJIBD010010292.1, from coordinate 13,658 downwards.
CATCTTTTGTAAGATAAACCACTCATCTCTCACCTTTTTGTCCCTATTTCTTAGCAGACTTGTGATCAGACTTCCTCGTTTAAAAAGTAGCTTGGAAAACAGAGGCCCACTGATATCCGCTCCTCCCATCAACCCATAGAGGACCCAGCGACCGTCAAGAGCCAGGCAGTTGGCGTTCTTCTCCCAGTAGGATCCGCCTATGCAGTCTAGAATGAGGTTGACTCCAGCACCTATCACGTGAAACAGATATGGGTTGCTAATGAGACGCAAGCTTGATGCAAAATGAGCTTTTTCCAGGCTAGAGTTGTTTGGTCTGTCCAAGTATAATTTAGATAGATACATAAATATAATTTAGATAAATACAGGTAGAATTTAGAAACACTGCTGAAATATAATTGGAGATAAAGTAGATGATGACCTGTCTCATGCAAGTAGAGCCCAATGAGACAGGTCATATGGAGATATTACTGGTGCCTGCTCGAGCAAATTGATGATGAACGGGAAGACAGTGATACAGTGATACAGTGAAAGTAGATGATGTCTATCATATACATGTATCATATAGCTCACCTTTAATTTTTTATATTTTAGGGTGTTTGGCTACACCCGGCTATGCTCAGGTCTGGCAGTGTTTGTGGGACCATATGCATGCTCGGGATTGAACTGGGTTTGGCCACGTGTAAGGTAAGCAAGAGCCTCATTCCTTGTACTATTCTGCCAACCCCTAGTCCATCTTTTATGAGTCCTAGCCAGCAAGAGGAAAATGGGACAATACCAGGTTAGGGGACCTCCCCTGACACTCAGGAAGTAGAAACTCACTGGTACCTGGGCTAGGCGGGAAGACGCACCCGGGTTATGGGGCAGGCTGATTTCTAGAACGTGTAGGAAACATCTCACTTATAATACACATGGAAACCATCTTCAACCTCGGGACTGCCAAAAAGGAAAAATAATCCAAAGAATACATAAAACAACTTTTTAGAATTGTTAATTAAGTTCAGCAAGGTGCCCTGGCACAGATCAAGGTATAAAAACCACTGGTCAGGGCCAGAGCAATAGTACAGCAGGTAGGGCGTTTACCTTGCACGCGGCCAACCAGGGTTTGATCCCGGTATCCCATATGGTCTCCAGAGCAATGCCAGGAGTAATTCCTGAGTACAGAGCCAGGAGTAACCCCTGAGTATCACTGGGTGTGACCCAAAAAGGAAGAAACCACCCCCAAAAAAAAAAACCTACTGGTCTGTTTACACTCTAGCAGTGAGTAATCTGAAATAAAAAAAAGAATCTGCTAAATAACAAAATAATTATATAATAGACATTAAGTTAAAAAAACCTGAGTGCCTGTTTTCCAACCCTAGAGGGCTAGAATTCCAGCCAGTGCGCATTTCGCAGCTGTGAGATGGACCCAGAGAGCTGGCACCTTGAAGCTGGGAAGGGCTTGTATTTAATCTTGACAACTCCTGCTGAGCTCCAGAAGCTGGCGGTTACCTTTGGTGAATTTCAGAGCTGCTTCAGAAAAATCCTCTTCTTTATAATTGAACCCAGCAGCTGCCCCAAGCTTTTGGGCCATCTGAAGCTTCTCCAGGGAGCCAGCTGTGACCAGTGGAACAGCTCCTGCCATTCGTGTGAGCTGGATGGCTGCAGTGCCCACGCCACTTGATCCTGCGTGGATTAGCACAGTCTCTCCGGCCTGAATGTTTCCTGTGACAGAAATACGTGGTCCCATCTCCGTGTAACTCACCTGGCCCTGCGGCCACCAACTACCCCCTCGCTGTATTTCAGCGCTGGCATCAAACCAAGGACTGCCACATGCAAGGCAAGTGCACGAGGCATCTACAACTGAGTTTCGCCCCTGGCCCTAGATCTTTGGGTGACGAGTGGGGTTAGGAGCCACACCTGGCAGGGTGAGGGGGCACCTACTTCCAGCTCAGTGCCTGAGTATCCCTCCCTGCAGTGCTCAGGGATCAGGCTCCTCATGCAAATCAGGCGTCCTGCGAGCCTTCTTGATCTCGGATCTCCTGTTTTCTTTTTTCCTTTTGGAGGGGTCATTGGGGTCACACTGAGATAACTCCCAGCTGTGCTCAGGGGGCTGTGAGGGTGGGCACCAAATTCAGGGCTCACACGTGCGGAGCGCATGCGTGTAGCCCATTGAGTGGCCTATGCCCTCTTTGGGTTTTGTTGGGTGTTTTGTGTGGGCGCAGGGTAAGGGAATGAGTTTTTGGGTGACACCAGCCATGTTCCTGGTGGTGCTCGGGGAAACCAGATGTCACCAGGGATTAAACCGGAACTGACGTCATGCAGGGGAAGCAAGTTAACTCTTGTATTATCTCTCCAGCTCCCTCTCATGCTTTCTCATGAGAACATATTGCCTGCCTGCCTGCCTGCCTGCCTGCCTGCCTGCCTGCCTGCCTGCCTGCCTGCCTGCCTGCCCTGCCTGCCTGCCTGCCTTCCTTCCTTCCTTCCTTCCTTCCTTCCTTCCTTCCTTCCTTCCTTCCTTCCTTCCTTCCTTCCTTCCTTCCTTCCTTCCTTCCTTCCTTCCTTCCTTCTTCCCTCCTTCCTTCTTTCTCCTTCCCTCCCTCCCTCCTTCCTTCCTTCTTTCTTTCCTTCCTTCCTTCCCTCCCTCCTTCCCTTCTTCCTTCCTTCCCTCCCTCCCTCCCTCCCTCCCTCCCTCCCTCCCTTCCTTCCTTCCTTCCTTCCTTCCTTCCTTCCTTCCTTCCTTCCTTCCTTCCTTCCTTCCTTCCTTCCTTCCTTCCTTCCTTCTTCTTTCATTTTTTTTGCTCAGGGGGTGATTTGGGATCATACCCAGAGATGCTTAGGATTTACTCCAGGCTCTATGTTCAAGGATCACTCCTGGCAGGGTTCTGGAAACCCTCCGGGTGCTGGGAACCAAACCCATGTCAGCTATGTGCAAGGCAAATGCTCTACCCACTGTACTGTCACTCTAGCCCTCGGTTTCTTTAGACAAACCACTTCTTGTAACCTTGCAGGCAAAATGGCATTTTTGTTGGTTGGGGGTCACACCCGGTGGGGCTCAGGCCTTACCCCGGCTTGTGCTCAGGGATCACTCTGATGGTGCTTGGAAGACCATATGGAGTGCTGGGGATCAAGTCTGGTGGGTTGCATGTAAGCAAGCACCCTGTCCACGGTCCTAGTCTCTTCATTCCCACCCAAATAGCTTTTCGCTGTCAGTTTGCCTTGTTTCAAGTCCCCAGCACCCAGGTAAGCCTATTTTTCTTATACCAGCTCTTCTCTGTGGAGTACTGAGCTTGAGTGGCAAGCACCCATACCTGCTCAAACACTCCCTTACAGAGCAGCCTGGGCACGGTGGGAGAGGGAGGGAGCAAGTCAGGGAATGCCAGTCCAGTGAATGGTCCCATCTGCTGCCCGGAGCAGCTGTAAGAAACGGGACAGCTGCCTGCCCCCGTTGGGGAACGGGCTTCCCACCTGCAAAACCTATTGTCAGCCTGACCACCAACCACTGTTCCCACGGGCGCGGTAGCCATTACTAAGCGCTGGGGCGGTGGGGGACAGGCTGCACCGCTGGGTGTGGCTGAGGTCAAAGCTGGCCCAGAGATGGGCTGGGCAGTGGCTGAGTCAGGAGGAAGTGAGCTGCAGGAGGGACGGCGTGAGCTGGGGAATTCCTCACCCACGAAGTGCAGCAGCTGGAAGGCCGTGAGCCAGGCCTCGGGGATGGCCGCGGCCTGGGGCAGGCTCAGGCCCTCCGGACGGGCATGAGGAGCCCCCTCGGGCACGGCGACATACTGAGCCTGGCCCCGCCCGGCAGCAGAGCCATGGCTGCGTCCCCCGAGCTTCCAGGGGCCCTGGCAGCCAGGCCCCAGTTCTGCCACATGTCCCGAGGCTTCGAGTCCCAAGATGCTGCTGGCCCCTGGGGGTGGCGAGTACCGGCCTTGTCTCTGCAGAGAGAGGGAGCCCGAGCGTGAGCGGGGGTGCATCTGCGAACACAGGCGGCTCCTCCAACAGCCTCCCCCCACCGCCATTTCTCTTTCCCGGACACGGAATTCAGGATAGGTGTGGGGGGAAATTGATGGAGGCAGGTAGACAGGGGAGGGCCTCATGGCACAGGGGGTGCCCGCGTCTCCCCCTCTGAGATGTGGACTTTCCTGTCTAATGCCGGGGCGCTGGTGGGAGGGGCCCCCCTCCGCCATTGGAGGAGCCCGTGCTCTCTTGAGGTGTTAATCTCTCTTTCTCTCTCTCTCTCTTTCTTTCTCTCATTCTCTTTCATTCTCTCTTTCTCTCATTCTCTCTCCCTCATTCTCTCTCATTCTCATCCTCTCTCTCATTCTCTCCCTCATTCTCTCTCTCCCTCATTCTCTCTCTCATTCTCTCTCCCTCATTCTCTCACTCTCTCATTCTCTCTCTCTCTCTCTCTCTCTCTCTCTCTCTCTCTCCTCCCTCCTTCCCCTTCCTAAAAGGCTCCAAATAAAATCTGTTTGCTTCACTGTTCGCCTGCTCCTGAAATTCTCTGTGAGGTAGGCAAGAACCTCTGAGGCCGAGGGCTGACTTCCAACACCTCGCCCCAGCCCGCCCAGCGGCTCCCTGAGAAATCGGGTGGTGGCAATAAACTTCCGTGCGAGAAGACTATACAGACGTCAGCTGTGGCCCATGGCTTGTGACCTTGTGGGGCTGGCGGGGCTCAGGTCCTGCTGTGCAGGGGCTCACTCAGACTTGATCAGTCCCGGCCTTCCCAGCTGGCTCCGGGTAGCAGAGGCAGATGGGGAGAAAGTGACTCTCCTTCTCTGCTTCACATCAGCCACCCGTGGGCCCAGCGACATCAGAATGACTTTCGGAGGTGAAGCACAGAGTGCAGGCGTAAGGCACGTACCTTGCATGCAGCCAACCCCGGTTCAATCAACCCCACCCCACCAGGAGCACCCTGAGCACAGAGCTAGGAGTAAGCCTTGAGCACAGCTGGGGTGGCCCAAAACAGAAACAGCAGAGGTGGAGCACGTGCTTTGCCTGCAGGAGGCTCAGTTTAGGCCCAATGTGCTCACCCCAGACCACCAGGAGCAACCCTTGGAACACTGAGCCAAGAGGAGCAGGTGGGGACGTCCTGGTGTGATCCAGAAACAGGGTGGGGGGCAGAAGATTCAGGATTAAGTCCACTGTTGGTTTGTGGTTTAGCCCTTGGCTCTGTGCTTGGTATCACTCGGGAGGCCTCAGGGGAGCATGGAGGGTGCCAGGGATGGAGCCTGGGTGAACTGCGTGCATGGCAAGGCTGAGACTCGCTGTACTAACTCTCTGGCCCTGAAGTCTAACTCTGTAAGTCAGGAAAGAGAAAGGAGAGGTAATTAGTTTTATGCAAATCAGAGGCTGAAGGACAAATTGGCGGCAGCCTAACTGGGAGGGTCCTGATTTCACTCCCCTGCTGTACAAACGGAGACACCGTTCTCTCTGTGAAGCATAGTTTCCATAGTGGACCACAGATGAACACTGGGAGGATTCTGCACACAGCTATTCTGTATGCAATATCCACAAACGCTTCTAACCTCATGGATGCAGGACCTGGGTTCGAGTCCCCTAGTGCTAACGAAACAAAAGCTGCAAGATTCCAGGCTTCTGCGGAGTCTGACCCCTTGGTACCTGCAGTAAATCCGCCCGATTCAAGGCGCTGGCCGCCACCTGCAGGAGGACTTCACCCTCTCCTGGGCTGGGCTTGGCCACCTCTTTCACGTACAGGTTTTCTGGGCCTCCAGGCGTGTCAAAGTGCACCGCCAACATGTTCTCTAGGGGTCCAAGAGAGTCAGGGGCCAGCGTGAAGTAGGAGGCGCGCAGCACCTGGGGCGGCGGGCAGCGACCCCTGCTGGCAGGTGCCCACCTTGTCGTCCGCCCCCTCCCCACTCTCCAGCGCCGGGAGAAGCCCCAGGTCCCCGCAAGGATCCTACCCGGGGACAGTGATTGAGGGCGGTTGAAAGCAGTGGGCCAGGAAAGCTTCGATGAGCCCATAGGGTGGGGGTCTCCCCACCCCCGACACCCCCAAGATCCTCGAGAGTTACCAGCTCGCTGGGGCAGCGTGTCCTGTTCCCAGATGTCTGCGCCGCGGGCGGCCGCTGGACTCTGGGCAGCGAGGGTGGGGCGACCGCGCGGCTCTCCTCCTTCCTCTTCCTTTCTCTCCTTTCGGATGCAGAGTGAGTGACCGCACGTCGGCTTTTGCCTTTCCTCTGGCCTTTCCAGTTTCCTCTCCTTTAATTGGAAGTGCTCAGTGAGAGAGGGCAAAGGTGCCCCCTCCCGGGAACCCGACGCGAACTCGGGCAGCTTCCCCAGCCAGGCCTGGCTTTCTCGCCCCGAGAGCTGGGCGTCTGCAGCCTGTCCACCCCGTGGGCATTGCCTTTGGGTGGACAGGCAGGGCACCGGACCCAAACAGTGGGGACGATCAGTCCCTTGAGGCTGGCGGTGCACACAAGTCAGAAAAGGGAAGATAATGCCAAGGATGTAGAACCACCGCTGGTAGGATAGCAAATGGTGGCAACTGATAGGGGAAAATAGTGTGGCAGGTCCCCTAAAAATTAAGAATAAGGGGCCGGAGGCCAGTTTGCCTTGCACGCAGTAGAGCTCGGTCTGATACCCGGAATCCCATATGGCTCCCAGAGCACTGCCAGGAGTAACCCCTGAGCATCGCCAGGTTTGACGCCCAAAGAAAAACAACTAAAAATAAGATTATTAAGTGATCTACTAATTTCACTTTGGGGTATATACCTCAAATAAAGGAAAGCAGGGATACAGAGAGATAGCACAATGGGTAGGGTTTTTTTTCCCCTTTCACAGAGCAAACAAGCGTTTGATCCCAGAATAACATAGGGTCCCCTGAGCACTGCCAGGAGTGATTCCTGCATGCAGAGCCAAGAAGAACCCCTGAGCATCTCCAGGTGTGACCTAAAAACCTAAATAAATATAATATTACGAAGAAGAATAAAAATGTAAAGCAGGTAATATACACACACATCACTTGTCTCCCCATTGATCATCGATTTGCTAGAGCGGGCACCAGTAACATCTCCATACGTCCTCAAGCAAGTGTAGCCCAAGGGCATCTGCTCGCTCCAGGAATATAAAGAGTCTCAAACCATTCCATCAGGTCATGGGAATGAGGTTCATAATAGCTACTGGTTTTGGCATATCAAATAAAACATGGGTAGCTTGCCAGGCTCTGCCTATATATTATACATATAATACATATTATATGCATATATGAATGAAAAATGTATTGAAAATTAATTCAGGAAGAGGTGACTGATTCCCTCACATTAGCATTCTGAAGTGAGCCACGAAGCTAATAGAAAGTCTAAGAGCTCAGAAATGTCCATTTGCCTATATGAAAAATGTATTTTTCTAACACAAGTGTATTTTTTTTCTTTTTGATGCTCAGTGGTTACTCCTGGCGGTGCTCAGGGGACCATATGGGATGCCAGGGATCTAACCTGGGTTGGCCACATGCAAGGCAAATGCCCGATCAGCTCTATTAGTGCTCCGGCCTCCACAAGTGTATTTTATTTTTCTTTTTTGGGTCACACCGGCAGTACTCAGGGGTTACTCCTGGCTCTGCACTCAGGAATTACTGCTGGTGGTGCTTGGGGGACCCTATGGGGACACACATACACACTTTCTATTGTGCGCAATGCATGATTTGTTGGGGGGCTACAAGCTTTCCTGGGAGACCTGGGATCTGCAGGTGTTGTATTCACCCAGCAAGGCGGTCTGTCTGATCCTGAATGGTATTTTGTTTTGTTGGGGGGGTGGCCATGCCTGGTGGTGATAGGGATCCAATCAGGGACCTTCTGCAGGCAGGTATTTGCTCCTGCCTGCTGAGCTAGCCTCGACCCCTGGGCAATGTTTAGATACCCACGTCCATAGTAGCGCTGACAGCCCCGTGGTCAGAGCAAGCCAGTGTCCACTGGAGCACAGAACACGGCAGTACACACGCTGCGGGTGTTCTCAGCTTTAGTGAGGGACTAATCCTCTCAGCTTTAGTCCTTTAGTGCAGCATGGCTGAACTTGAGGACAGGTAGTCAGAATGTCACAAAAGGAGCCGGACTGTTTGCTTCCCGCTTCTGGGAGAGACCTAGAACACTCCCTTCATGAACATCGGGCTCCAGCGGCATCTCTGGGCATAGCCCTAGAGACCCACCCCCCCAGCACTGCTGGAAGTGGGCCTGGGCCTTCTGAGCCCTGCGGCAGCATCTCCTCAGGCACTCACGACTCTCAGGGACTAACTCCTGGCTCTGCACTCAGGAATTACTCCTGGCGATGCTCGGAGGACCATATGGGGATGCCAGGGATCGAACCAGGGCCGGCACAGACTGGCTGCGTGCAAGGCAAATGCCCTACCAGCTGGGCTATCGCTCCGGCCCAAGATTACTCCTTAGTCACCTACTCTCCCTATTTTTTTTTACAGCTACTTCTAGTTTGTAAATATGTGAAATTTATTCTACAAATACCCACTTCCCCTACCCCCACTTTTTTTGCCACACTCATGGTACTTGGGAGTAACTCCCAGCTCTGTGCTTGGGGGTTACTCTCTGCAGTACTCAGGGGACCAGGTGTTATCCAGAGTCAAACTCTGCAGCTCCTATATGCAGATCCTGGGCTCAGTCCATCCTAGCTTTCTACCTTTCTCTAAATCCTTGAAGAACACTGAAGACTGTTTGGACAGTGGAGAAAACTCTAAGACAGAGTGGGTGGATGTTGATAAGGGAGTTAGTCAGCTCAAAGCCTTGTTGGACCTGGAATGATGGCGGAATACTGAATTGCATGAAGCAGGGCTGAGTTAAATTGATTTTTGTGTTCACGTTGCTGTAGAGTAAATATGTACTTGGTGGGGAGAGGTTTGGGCCATGCCTGGCAGTGCTCAAGAGCTATTCCTGGCTCTCTGCTCGAGTGGCCTTTGCCAGTGCTCAGGGATCTCTATATGCTGCTGTGGTTTGGAGCCAGGGTCCAGGCCTCTGCAGGTGCATGTGAGGCCAGTATGCAACCTCTTGAGGGAGAGAAAAGGCAAGAGAGTACAGAGAAATCATTTAGGAAGTACTGCATAATGAGGAGCGGGGTAGGGACTCCAGTTATACCGAGCATGTGGGTGAGGGGTACAGTTGTACATCCAAAGCACAGACCCGACAACACCGAAAACATGAGATCTAAGTTGCAGCCACCAAACTTGGTAATGTGCCCTTCGAGGTGGCAGGTGGCTCTGGGTGCAAGGGGGATGGAGAAAGGGGACACGGGACACTGGTGGTGGGATTGATGTTGAAATATTAGATGCCTACAGTTCAACTACCAACAATTTTGTAAGTCACGGTTCTTTAAAATTAATGAAAATTGAAATGGAAGATACACGGGGCAGATAGATGGGGGCAGAGCTGCTACTGGCTCTCCCTGTGCCCAGCTGATCATGAGGTGCTCAGGATGGAAGGCGGGTTCTAGCCCTGGCCCGCCATCCCGGTAGAGCCTTGCAAGAAGCCAGAGGAACCCCCACATCATGAGGGCTGCCATTTTCCACATCCAAATTCCAAAGCTCGTCAGTGCCCCACCCAAGAGAAAAGCCCATCTCTCCCTTGTTTATCAGTAAATGCACCAACTACTGAGAGTACACCACTGGCACGGCAGAGCCTGGCAAGCTACCTGTGTCGTATTTGATATGCCAAAACAGTTACAATTATAGACCTCATTCCCGTGACCTGAAGGAATGGTTTGAGGCTCTTCTTCTTCCTAGAGGGAGCAGATGCCCTTGGGTTACACTAGCACACGACAGGGACATATGGAGATGTTACTGGTGCCTGCTTGAGCAAATCAATGAACAAAGGGAAGACAAATGATACAAGACAAGACAAGTGAAAGTGGAAGAGGAGATAAAGAATATATTTAGGTAGCCCAGTTGAATCATGATAGTAGTTTGGCTAGGGAAGATATCAGTGAAATGGAGACAAAAGGAAGAATAAAAGAGATAGAAAATAAAATGCTTCCTGAGTGATCTTTTGGAGTTGAAGATAGGAGAGACGGGGCTATCAAGTCTTCCCCCAAGGTTTCTGGGGTCTGTCCCTAGAAGGATGGTAGTTCCTGTACCTAACTGAGTGTTGGCTACTCAAAGGCCAATTACTTGAAAGTCAAGCGTTGACGCAAAAAAAAAAGTTTTATTCAGATGGTGGATTTAAAAAAATTTTTATTTATTTATTTAGTTGCTTTTTTGGGTCATACCCAAGTGATGCTCAGAGGTTACTCCTGGCGGTGCTCTCTCCCTTCCTCCCTCCCTCTCCCTCCCTCCCTTCCTTCCTTCCTTCCATTTTTTGGGTCCACATCTGGCAATGGGATCTCTCCTGGTGGGCTCAGGGAATCATTTGAGGAGCCAAAGATAGAACCCAGGTTGGCTACATGCAAGGCAAGCACCCTATACCCTATTTTGTCACCCGGGCCCCACAAGTGCTGACATTAAAAATATATTTTATTTTCATTTTGTCTGTTTTTTGGGCCACACCCAGTGGTGCTCAGGGCTTACTCCTGGCTCTGTGTTCAGCAGAGCTTGTGGAACCATATGTGGAGCTGGAAATCAAATTGGGGTCAGCTTTGTTCACAGCAAACACCTTAGCCTGTACTATTTCCTAGGGCCCTGGGTTCTGACCTTTGAATTCTGACCTCCCTGGGGCAGCACTTGGCCCCCAGGTCACATATGCTAGGCCAAGCAGTGGCACCCTCTCCCCCTGACTCCCCACTCACCCTCCATGATACACTCAACCATGTGGGGAGGAAGCCTGGTCTACCCCTCTACGTCCAGTGTCCTCCCAGATCAGCCTCAGGCCTGCCCCCGTGCCCTGGGCTCTGAACTGGTGCCTCACACCAGCCCGTAAGCCCGGAGTCCCCACCGGCCATTGGATGGCTGAGTCAGGGCATCTCCAGGATAATCTTGCCCACGTTTAGGTTGGCCTCCATGCGCTCGTGGGCCTTCTGCACGTCCGCCAGCGGAAGGTGCTGTCCACCATGGGCCGCAGCTGCATGGTGCTCTTCGGGAGAAGTTGGGGAGGACTTTGTCTGTGAATGACTTCACCAGCGCTCCTTATACTGAGACACAGAAACAATGTGTGGGCTGGGGCGGGGAGGCCCCTTCTGTCAACCCCCTTCTCTGAGGGATCCTAAGGAGTTGGGAAATGTCAACCCCAGCCTAGTTGACCTCTCAGGACAACCTGGGCCTGAGGACACATGTCTGAGCACCGGGAGGGATGGGTCTGTCCCAACCCCCGTGGGTTCCTCCCTCATCTCCCACATCCGGAATCCCAAAGTGAGGAGCAGATCAAAGGAGAAGCAGAGGAAGAACCATTTGCTTTTGTTTGGGGCCACTCCCAGTAGTGTCAGGGGAACTGTCAGTTCAGCACCTGGGCCTGCGGCGCGGGTGCGGGCTATGCAGAGCTGTGAGATGAACCCAGCCCCCCACTTCTCATGCAAGCCCTGTGCCCTCCACTGAGCCAGCTCCCAGGCCCAGGCCTGAGTCTTTGATGGCAGAAGGGCTCAGGGTGACCAAGAATCCATCCCAGCGGAGGGGAGGTTGGCAGTGTCAGGAAGAGGCCATTAGCCGGGAACCGAGGCCAGTGAGGGCTAGCAGGGTAGTGCCCAGGACTGGCCCAGCTTTGCCCGTGTTGGTCACTCACTTTCTTGTCTCTGGACCGCAGCAGGCTGGCCTGCAGGCTTGCTCGCTTGCACAGAAGCTTGGAGAGCAGCGGCCCGTTGACTTCAGCACCTCCCATGAGGCCATAGAGAACCCAGCGGCCATCTGGGGCCAGGCAGTGGACATTCTTCTCCCAGTAGGAGCCACCGATGCAGTCCAGGATCACGTTGACGCCCACACCTTTGAGGAGATCACCCAGGATAGGGGGGACACATCTTAGTCATGGTGGGGAGGCAGACGCCATAATCGTCCCCCTGGGGTCCAACCTTGCCCTGTAGCCTGCACAGGTGGGAACAAAGCTACTTCCTTGAAGGTGGGCGCTCTTAGCCACCCTAGAGCGTGTGGTGTGAGGGAGCGGGGCAAGGAGAGGCCCAAAAGGCATTCTGCTTTCAGAAGACCCGAGCTGATGGAATAAATCTAGGGAGTCCCTCAACAAAGATAACCAGGCCCGAGCCCCCTGATCTGGGGAAGGGCGCAGGGATGCATGGCTGTTCCCGGGAAGCCAGTTTCTGCACTTTTCTTCCTTTTGATAATCAAAATTCCATAATCCCTTTGGGCACTGGCACCTGGCACCTTTTGCAGGTCACCCAGGCCCCAACTCTCTGAGAGGAAGGGAATTCCAAGCTCATATTTTTTGTTTCCACTGAAGCAGGATGCTGGGAAGCAGACAGAAGACTTGATCACAGTCTTTAAAGGACTTGGGTTCACGCTCTTTATTTCCAGTGGACGTTTCCGCATCCGAGGGGTCAGAGCACCGCTAGGCTTGGTGGAAGAGACAGCAGGATGGAATTGGGGAGGAGAGGGGCGAGCTGGCATGACAGAGAAGGGGGAGGCGAAGGGCAGCCTCTGAGACCAGCTCCTACCCACCTCCACCTTCTGCTCCTTATACCTTTAGGGGTGGTCCCCAATCTTTGTGGGCTGGAATCTTAGATTCTCCTCTAGCCAGTAGAACTTGGCTAAGACCAGGCCACCAAAGACTGTGGTTTCGTGGCGGGCGCTTTCTCTCACTCTTGCCTGCTAGTAGAGGCAGCTACCTTTGCTTCCCCAGCCCAGCCTCAAGATGCCTCTAGCTCTGAAGTGTAGCCTTGGAAGACCCTGAGATCCTGAACAGGAAGACCCAGCCACATGGCTCCCAGGTTCCTGACCCAGAGAAACTAGGTCAGAAATGTTCAGGGCTAAAGTAATAGAACCGTGGGGAAGGCATTTGCCTTGCACACAGCTGATCTGAGTTCAATCCTGGCATCCCATACCTCCAAGCTCCGCCAGAGTAATTCCTGAGTGCAGAACCAGTAGCAGGCCCTGAACAAAAAGGCTTACTCCGGCTGGGTGTGACCCAAAAGGCCAGGTGTGACCCGAAAAGGCCAGGTGTGATCCCCAAAAAGCAAAAATAAATAAATGAAGATGTTCACTGCTGAAATCACTCATTTGTTACCAAGCATTAGCTAGCTCACGTAAGAGAGTAAGGAGGAGGGAAAAGACTACAGAAGAGGAGGAGGTAGGACAGAGGAATGGTGGAACTGGGAAGTAGGACCAGCTGGGTTTTTCTTCCCCAAGCCCATCGCCCCCAAACCTCCCCACTTACCCTGTGTGATCTTCAGTGCTTCCTCCGAGAAGTCCTCCTTCTTGTAGTCAAACCCAGCCTCGGCGCCCAGCCTCTTGGTCATCTCGATTTTCTCGCGGGGCTTGCGGTAACCAGGGGATGGCTTTAAACAGCCTAGTGAGCTGGATGGCAGCCGTGCCCACACCCTCCGGCGCCAGCGTGGATGAGCACCCGTCTCCCCGTCTTTCACACGTCCTGCAGTGGGGCGCAAGTCAGAAACCCCTCAACCGCTAAAGAGCAAGGGGCTGGATGGGTGGAGCCCAGGGATGGATTTGGAGGGCAAAATGGGGTGAGCTGTGAGAGTGGACCCCGGGTAGGTCCAGAGGGGTCAGTCTGGGTCGGGAGGGGGTTGGAGGGTGAGGAAGGAGCCACGGGCAGAGGATCGGGGGATGTGGG